>JAINUV010001097.1:0-46203 GCA_020205505.1 Panax japonicus
TAAGTTCGTGTTGATTAAAGATGAAATTAATATTTCCATTGTGTTGGGATTATTAGTGTTAGTGGAAATAGACATCTATTTCGATAATAATGGATGTCTGGAGGTTATATTGACCAATCGGGTAATTAATTGGATAAATGAGTAATTAATTGTTATTAATTCACATGCTTATAACTATTTGTTCACATGTGTGTACTATTGATTAACATGCATGTACTATTAGGGGAGGTGGTGCAAGATTGATAATACTTGCATGACTAAATTAAAAATGGAGGTATAGATGAAGGTACTATACTGTAATTATTTTTTTCACATTATTGTACTATTGATTCACATGATTGTACTATTGATTCACAAGATGTACTATTAGGGGAGGTGGTGAAAGTTTGATAATACTTGCAGGATTAAATTAAAAATAAAGAAAAAGTTGAAGGTATTATACTGTAATATTTTGAGCCCCAAAACGTGGAATTATCGAAACTATATTTTCCTATAAATAGAAGTTCATTCTTCTTTCATTCTCACCAATTCACTAAGACTCACAAGAGCAATTATAGAAAGAGAAGCTTTAGAGAGAAAGTAAAGAGAAGTCTGCTACCTCACTATTCCAGTATCCAGTCTTTTTCTGAGATAAGGGATATTATTTTTTCAGTATTCATAAGAAATAATATTTTCTTCCATATACCCTCATTTTGTTAAAGTATTGCTTTTATACTCCGTGAAATTAGTAGAATATCCTTGAAATTTGCGCTTCATCTAGTATCGTTTCACAAGGATATTTTCTGCACATTCTTGTTAAATTTTAAGTTTTTTCATGCCGGAGTACTGTCCATGAGTAGTATTCATTTTTACGGTACTATTCAGGGTACTATTTATAAAGTACTATTCTCGAGTACTATCACAAAGTACTATTCACAGGGTACTATTCACTCGGGTACTATTCACCCGGGGAATTATTCATGACAAAAATTGATTTCTTTGCTGTCCAAATCATTTTTTATACAATATTATTCCTGAATGTTACTCCAAAAGCAGTATCATGTTGACAATTTGGGCATTATTGAATTTGGATAAATTAAATTATAAATCTTTAAAAATTTATCCTTTGTTTTCTTTTAATTGAATTCTTATATCATTGTCGTCATCATCATGCTTATTGTGATAAAAGTCATCTGTGGTTTACGTGCATAGATGTACTATTGATTGGTATGTTATGACCAATAATTATTCGGTATAATAATGACCGTAATGTTACAAATAATGTGGTAAAAATCCTCATTGGCCTGTAGTGCATTGATGGACAGTTGTTGGTATGATTATAACCAGGGATTATTCGGTATAATCATCACCATTGATGATTACATGAATATCCTTGGCATGTAGTGCAGGGATGATTCGATGATATGGTTTATTTATTAAGCTGAGTTTCATCGATAAAATTGATGATAAACTTTTTAAAGCATAGAAGATCATGCTCTACTTGACTCTTCTAATGGATTGTTTGTTCCGCTGTTGTAAGACCCCAACTTTTATGAATAAAAATAATTTCTTGAAATATATTTTTGAATATTATGGTGTGGATTTGATATAATGTTATAGTTGTGGGTAATATTACAAATTTTGCAAAGTAAGCAAGTGGTTATAATATTCGATTGGTCGGGGGGAATATTCGTTTTAACAGGGAATATTCGTACGACGGCACAATCATTGGTGGACCCCACAACGGAAGTATTGTCATAGTTAGAAAATGACAGAATTATCTTTTATAAAAATAACGGCGGAGGTGTTACCGTTAAAACTATTGAACTACCCGGTAGTAAAAGTACAGTAATACGCGTGGTTGCATAGTATCACCGGTATTGATTATTGATGCTACGTGAGAAGTCACTCAGTTATACTCAATTATTGCTACAGTAATTGCTACATCATATATCTCATATTATTGATTCAATTATTGTCACAGTATCATCTGCATAATATGATATATTATTAAATCAATAATTGAGATAGCAAAGTTATTCATATTATTATTTGCAGTATTGACAATGTCTAGAAGTTCTGTCAAAGAGAGGTTTGGTCACCTAATTGCGCGCCAATAAGGAGAAATTCTTATCGGAAAGCCCCCTCTTTCCTGGGAACGACCTGGTTGTTAAATATTGTGAATTATAATATTAATGATGAATAAGTTCGTGTTGATTAAAGATGAAATTAATAGTTCCATTGTGTGAGAATTATTAGTGTAAGTAGAAATCGATATTTAGTTCGATAATAATTGATGTCTAGAGGTTATATTGACCAATCGGGTATTCGGGACACTTTTCGTGTCAGAGTACTATTCACGGATTACTATTGTAACATTCAAAATTTTAAATTATAATATTAAATATTTATTGATTATATAAGTATTTAAGGGATATGTTATTATTGAATAAATAATTGTTCAATTTGAGTTGATGTGGTTTAGTTAATTATTTGTGGAATAAATAATTAAGGAGCTAAGAAAATTAATTGTTATGAGATTATATACTAATTTAAATTAATAATTAAGTTAGAGAGCTAATAATGATTAAATGAATTATAATATTTTAATTAGAATTTGTAATTTAAAAATAAGGTGTTAGTTGGTTAAATAAATTTATAATTATAAAGGAAATTACAATTATGAGATAATGATTTATGTGTTAAAGTAATTTAATAGATTAACATTTTAATTGATTAAATTGATTATTTAATTAAATAGAAGTGTGACAAATAACCTTGCTATAAAGGAGTTACTAAAATAAATTAAAAGAGTTTAATTTAGTTTTGCCAAACATGTCTTAATGCATAATAAGTCTTTAATCTAATGATGTTTATCAAATAAGGTATAAGGATTAATCCATTTGTTTTAATTAGATTTACCAAACAAGGTGTAAGGGTTAATGGGTTAATTTTAGTTAACTAGCCAAACAAGCCTTATGGCTTTTGATTTTCAAAATTTTATAACTGATGTCAGTTAAAACCTATACTTAATATCTATATTATTATTATTATTATTATTATATTATACGTTATTGATAATACGTAAGATAGAGTTAGGAGAAGAAAATATCAGAAGAAGAAAAAGGGAGAGAAGAAGAAAACTCTAGAGAGAATTAAGAGATATCCTAACAGGTTTTGATAAAGGAATTGGGAAAAAAGGTTCTTGATCAAAAGGGAGGTATCATCTCTGAATCAAAGGTATGAGCTTAATCTTTTTCTTTAAAAGTTTAGTTTTTCTCTTCCCAAAAAGTCTCTGTAAACTAATTGTAAAAGATGAAATTGTTGATATGTAATAGTTTTGTATGAGAATTGTTGTAAAGGTGTTGTGCATGAGTTTATAGTGATTATAGAGAAATTAAAGTCATGTATGTATGCAATTGTGAAGAACAATCATATACAGTGTTTATATGCAAAATATATGAGTATGCTTAGTTTAAATGAAATTAAGGTTTGATAATTGTTAATATATATAAATTGACTATTGAATTTGATAGAGTATGTATAATCATAACCATGGTATTTGAATTTACTGTTTTGATTGAAAAACAAAACCGCAGTGTTGATTTTCATTAAAAATATCAGAAATGGAGTTTTTGCCAAAAGCAATGAAATTGAGTCTTGTAAAGTTGATAATTGTGTTGTTATATGTGTATAATCATGCTAGAAGTCTTGACAATATGTTTACATGAAGTCTATGTATGAATTACATGTTAATTAGTTTGTTAGATTGGAGCTTGTAGGCCAATTTGGCTTTTTGTTCATGTTGTTGCCGAGGCTGTCGCGAGTTCTGGACTTTGGCCGGCAAGCGCGGCCCAGCAGTACAAGTTTTGCGCCGCAGCGCCGACGCCTTGCCGCAACGCCAATCGTTGGCCTGTGACTCGCTCTGCAGCGCCAACCACAGTGTAAACTGTGGCGCCGCAGTGCGAGTTAGCAGAATGGTCTGACAGTTTTAGTTTATTTACACAATTTTGAAAATAAATGTTATGTGTTAATAATAGGAATGTTAAATGATGATTTCAGTAGTATTAAACTATAATGAGCATGTTATCAAGTGTTAACTAGTATTAACATAGATTGATTATGTGAATGGTAATTTGACCTACATGATGTATATATTTGGTTATATAGATATAAAATATGGTAAGGACTAATTATGTCATGATGACATATGTATAGGGTATGTATTGATTCAAGTTGTAAGGTTTAGCTTGTGCTAAAAAACAAGTTCTCTAACTCAGAAATTTTATTGTGCGAGTTTAATTTCGTTGAGGTACATTATTGTCTTTGATTCAATTGTAATTACACAAGTGGCTAACTCTACATTTTCGTAGAGCTAGATGGTATATTTTTGAGAAAGCTTTTTGTATCTAAATTGTTCATAAGGATGCAAGTATTCTAAATCGTATATTTAGTATTGAGCAAGTTTCTTTAATATGTAACTTGTTATTTAGCATGCAAATCACTATATTCTAATATTCTAGTGTTAAACAACTTTATCGTTCAAATTACTATTCATTATGCATACTTGGTATCCAATTCTCAATAAACTTTGACTTAAAATTGTTCAAAACAAATTGTGATAGGATTATTCAATGTTTATGCTATTAGATTATCCTAAAGCATGATGTTAATTTACAAATATCAATTCAGTTATGATTATTTCATAGCATACAGTTATTTCTTTTGTATTCAACTAATCCTTAGTTGATGACCGTTGAATTCTAAATTACCCTGTAATGTATCCAAACCAACCTACTTTGGTGCGGACTTGTATTCTAAATACTGAGATGAACAACTCTTTTATTAGAGGTTTACGCTTAGCGTTGAAATGGTTGTGCACAATACATTGTACGAAGGGTTGATCCCCCTAAGTACGTGGAGTCCTTATAGTCTTATGACTGTTAAAGTTAAAGTGAAAGTTTACTTATAACTGTGGACATGATTCGTGGTCATTAGACCCTCAGTAGTATGTTTAAAATGTTAATAGAAACTATCATTCAGTTCTATTGAACCTATTTCTGTCAAAGGTTGTAATGTTGTAAAGTATTTATTCTTATTTCAAGTGAGCCTTGTTTTGCTCACTCTTGCATATTATATACTTATTGCAACTAAGGTTGAGAAGGTCAATGAACCGACCACTTGCAATTTTATTTTATCGTTATAGACTTTTGAATGATGTAATAATTTAATTTCCGTATTTGAATGATTGTAATTAAAGGTTAAAAAAACCTGGGATATTTTTATTTAAGTTTAATCATGTATGGGCAGGTTTTACTATTCAATTTTATTATGATTGGGTAGTTAGAATGAATTTTTGATTAAGTAAACACCAAATCTTGAGAAAATGAAGTACCAAGATTTGGGGGTGTCACAAGTTGGTATCAAAGCTTTAGGTTATGAACCTTAGGTGGGGAAAAGCCTTAGAAAGTAACCTTTGAAAAGATATTGGAGATAACTCTTATCGAGTTTTAAGGAAGAAGTAATAAAACACTTATGTGCTTTTGTGTTTATAGTTTATGTACTCGTGAGTGTCGAGTAGAAATGATTAATAATTAAAACTTTAAAACTTTGTTGTCATGATGACTAATGTCGGAGAATCCAGTCAGGCTAGGGAGGAGGGACCTCAAATGCCTAATGAGGAGGAGCCTCGCGACATTCAGGTAGTTTGAGAACAACTACTGCCACGGGAGTCAGCCCCGTTGGTCACAGTAGTGATGAGGATGATGATGTGGAGACAAACGAGGAGGTTCCCGTTGAGTTGCCACAGGAGGATGATGAGGACGAGGACGAGGACGAGGACGAGGAGGCTCCATTAACCTCGATGGCTGCTCGTATGTACGATGAAGTCTACGACCATAACGTGGAACTTCAGGATACAGTTGAGGAGTTATAGGAGATAGTAGCTGAACAACAGACTGCAATGACACAAAAAGACAGCGAGATCCAGGATCGTGAGGAACGACTAACAAATGCTTAGGAGAAATTAGTACAGACCGAAGGAGAAAAAGAACAATTTATCGAGGTGGTCACTGAACTGAAGAACAAGCTGAAGGAAGAAGCTACCAAGAGGGCGAGAGCTGAAGATGCATACGAGGAAGCTTTTCAACGAACTGGAAGAGCAGTAAGGAACTCACAGGCGAAGAGGATGAAGATGGAAGAGATGGATAAAGTATTTAACACCGCAATTAATCGAGCTCAAGATCGGGTCATGGGATTTCCTATTCAGTTCGAGACACTGCCATCATACGTATTAGATCACAGAACAATGTTTCGGGTCATGGAGGAAGAACGTGATCGGGCTAAAAAGTATCTTAATAGAACATCGTAGTTGTTGTACGATGAGTGAAAGGTTAAATAAATTGTAAATCCCAAGTGTTGTGCAACCTATGAGATATGACTATGATGTTGTCCTGAAACTTTTGTAGTTCAGGAAAGTAATGTAGATAGCAGTGATACTATTGTTTTATGTTTCAAAAAGGTTATGAATAAATAAAAGTTGTTACTTTATTAAAAGTGTTATGTGTTATGTGGTTAATTCTTTTTGGAGACAAGTTAAGTAGAATTACTTAAAAGAATTGAATAATAGTCTAATGAATGTATTTTAACAGAAAATGCCTCCCAGACGTCAACCACCAAAACAGAGAACCACTGAAGGAACCAATAACGACAATGTTGATGGTAACCCCGTTTAACAATTAGTGACACTACTGACAGGAGTGTTGCAGAATCAACCACAAAACCATGGTACAACGTTTAAGGATTTCAAGGCGGTTGGACCACCTGAATTCCGTGGGTCCATGAATCCAGTCGAAGCACAAACCTGGATTATGGAGATAGAAAAGGTATTCGATGTCGCTAGGGTAGGGGATGACTAGAAGACCGCTTTCGCAACATTCATGTTGAAAGCAGAAGCTAGTTATTGGTGGTAGGCCAATAAAACTCGTGAAGGGCCAGGAGTGATGACCTGGGATAGGTTCAAGGAGTTGTTCTTCGAGACCTATTTTTCGGAGAGCTCGAAGAGTCAGTTAGAAGTGCAGTTTCTGGAATTAAAGCAGGGAACGATGACGGTATTTGAGTATGTCGCGAAATTCAACGAATTGGCGAGGTTTGCGCCATATCAGGTCAGCACAGACGAGCGTAAGGTGAAGAGATTTGAATAGGGGCTGAAGCCCTGGCTATACAGTAGGGTTTCCCTGTTCCAATTGAAGACATTTGCAGCAGTGATGGAGAAGGCAGTACTCGCTGAAGGTGGAGGCGAGGCAGTGACAAGTTCAATCAGGAACAAAAGAAGAAGAAGAAGAATGAAAATGAGTTTAAGAATAGAGGTGGTAGCGGTGGAAACAACAACAGTTTGAAGAGGAAGTGGAATGGAAACATGGGTGCTGGAAACCAGCAGGGTAACCAACAAACAAAAAGTTTGAAGCATGTGCGACATGCGGGAAATTTCACGAGGGTGCGTGCTTGATGGGGAAACGAGTTTGCTTCAATTGTGGCCAAAAGGGTCACATCGCCCCAAATTGCACTCAACTAAAGAAGAATGCGTGCTTCACGTGCGGATCCAAGGATCACTTTGCTCGTGAATGCCCTAAGAAGAAGGATGGAGTTACTACCAGAAGCAATAGAGGTAACAATGGAGGTACATGGGCCATTGCAGGATCTGCAGCATCAAATAAACCCACAGCCAGAACCTTCAACATGACTGTGCAAGATGTTGTGCAATCAAAAGATGTGGTGTCAGGTATTATCCCAATCAATGATATAAATGCTTATGTATTATTTGATTCGCGTTCTACTTGTTCGTTTATATCTAATGAATGCTAAGAGGTTGGAATTTCCTAGAGAAGAACTGAATTTTCCTTTGAACATAGAAATTGTGAATAAGGAAGTAATCCCTGTTAGATTCGTATACAAGAACTGTAGGGTGAACATTAAAGAAAATATCTTTATAGTAGATTTGATTCCGATTAGACTTGGAGAGTTTGATGTTATTTTGGGAATGGATTGGTTGTTCAAATATGGAGCGGTAATTGATTTCCAAAAGAAGTGTGTAAACCTTATGACTCCGTCACCGTATTCTATAATAGCAAGTCGCCTAGACAGATGAAATGTCTGACAATTATGCAGTCCAAGAAATTGTTGAGTCAAGGCTGTGTGGGCTATTTAGCTTACATGGATACTCAGAAGAAGAATGTAAAATTGGAAGAAATACCAGTAGTGAGGGAATTCGAAGACGTTTTTCCATAGGATTTTCCAGGACTTCCGCCTGACAGAGAAATTGAGTTCGTGATCGACTTAGCGTCGAGAACAACACCGATATCGAAGGCCCCGTACAGAATGGCTCCGGTAGAAATGAAGGAACTGATGGTACAATTACAAGAATTGCTAGACAAGAAGTATATTCAACCAAGTGTATCATCGTGGGGAGCGCCGATTTTATTCGTGAAGAAGAAGGATGGGTCGATGCGTCTTTGCATTGATTATAGAGAATTGAACAAAGTCACTATTAAAATAAATACCCGTTGCCAAGAATAGATGACTTGTTTGACCAGTTGAAAGGTGCTAAATACTTTTCGAAAATAGATTTGAGAAGTGGGTATCACCAGTTGAAAGTGAGGAAGGAGGATATACCACGAACGACATTTAGAACTCGGTATGGACATTACGAGTTTCTGGTGATGTCTTTTGGTTTAACCAATGCACCTGCTGCATTCATGGATTTGATGAATAGGGTGTTTAAACCATTCTTAGACAAGTTTGTAGTGGTATTCATCGACGACATTCTAGTGTATTCCAAAACTAAAGAAGAACACATGGAACACTTACGTTTGACATTGGAAACACTAAGAAAGGAAAAGTTGTATGCAAAATTCTCTAAGTGCAAATTTTGGCTCGACCGTGTACAATTTTTGGGGCATGTGATTGACAAAGATGGGATTTCAGTGGATCCGTTAAAAGTGGAAGCTGTGATCAATTGGGAACAACCAAGAACACCATCAGAAGTGAGGAGTTTCTTGGGACTGGCTGGTTATTATAGAAGATTTATTCAGGATTTTTCTAAGATAGCCACTCTGCTAACAAATTTGACAAGGAAAGCTGTAAAATTCGTTTGGACGGAGAAATGTGAAGAGAGTTTCCAAGATTTGAAGAAGAAGTTAAGTGTGGCACCTGTGTTGGCATTACCAGATAATACAGGAAATTTTGTGGTGTATAGTGATGCCTCACACAAAGGGTTGGGTTGTGTTCTTATGCAGAACGGCAAAGTTATTGTGTATGCATCAAGACAACTGAAGGATTATGAGAAAGGGTATCTGACTCATGATTTGGAATTGGCTGCAGTTATATTTGCTCTGAAGATATGGAGACGCTATCTTTATGGAAAGAAATGTGTACACAGACCACAAAAGTCTGAAGAATATTTTCACTCAGAAGGATTTGAACATGCGTCAAAGAAGATGGATGGAACTGATAAAAGATTACGATTGTGAGATCTTTTATCATCCGGACAAACGAATGTGGTTGCAAATGTTTTAAGCAGGAAAGGTCGGAAAAAGTTAATGTTGAGAACCACCGGCATTTGGCGCAGCGGTTAAGGATTGATTGGGGGTGAGCCGTAAACCCGGACGTCTTCAGTTCGATCCCCGCTAGCAACATTTGTTAAAAACTCATAAATGGGCGTGGTGGCCACGGGTCGCACGTTTCAGGGTGGAGCCATGTCTTAGGTCGAGCATGTTCGTAAGCCTAGTCCATGGTGGGGAGATTAGTCCGACTGCGGTTGGAAAACTCCACATTATCAAAAAAAAAAAGTTAATGCTGATAACAACTCAGGAGGAGCTCATTTCAGCAATGACAAAACTGGAGTTGGAAATCAAATTTCCAAAAGAATCTGACGAACAACTATTCCAGATAGAAGCTGGTCCAACTTTAGTGGACAAAGTGAAGGATGCTCAACTACAAGAGGAAGAGTGTGGAAAAATCAAAGAGAATTTGATTGAGGGTAGTGATGTAAAATACAAGATCGACACCGAAGGACTACTACGGTTTGAGGGAAGAATCTGGGTTCCAACAACACCAGAGCGGAAAGAAGAAATTTTGACCGAAGCTCATAACTCAACATATTCAATTCATCCAGGAAGCATGAAAATGTATCAAGATTTGTGCCGACATTTTTGGTGGTCGAATATGAAAAGGGACATTGCATAATGCGTAGCGAAATGCTTGACATGTCAAAGAGTAAAAGCTGAACATCAAAGACCCATCAGATTACTTCAACCGTTGGAAATACCGGAATGGAAGTGGGAACACATCACAATGGATTTTGTGGTGGGTCTTCCAACTACTCAGAGAGGATGTGATGCGATTTGGGTGATAGTGGACAGACTGACGAAATCAGCGCACTTTCTACCAATAAAGATTAGATTCAATCTTAATCAGTTGGCAAGATTGTACATTAAAGAGATCGTTTTGAGGCATGGAGTGCCAGTATCAAATTTATCCGATAGAGATTCGCGATTCACATCTAATTTTTGGAAGAAACTACAAGAATGCATGGGGACACAGTTGCGAATGAGTACAACTTATCATCCACAAACAGATGGCCAAAGCGAACGAACAATTCAAACTTTAGAAGATATGCTAAGAGCATGTGTCATGGACTTTAAAGGAAGTTGGGAATAACATTTATCGTTGGTGGAATTTACTTACAACAACAGTTATCACACGAGCATCGGCATGCCACCTTACGAAGCATTGTACGGCAGAAAGTGCATAACTCCACTGTGATGGGATAAAGTCGGTGAACGTCAACTGCTAGGACTGGAACTAGTGCAACAAATTGCTGACGTTGTCAAACTCATCAGGACAAGATTGGTAGCAGCTCAAAACAGACAGAAAAAGTATGTTGATCAACACAGACAAGATCGTGCATTCGACGTAGGAACTTTTGTATTCCTAAAAGTTTCTCCTTGGAAGGGAAAAT
Source organism: Panax japonicus (assembly GCA_020205505.1). NCBI lineage: Eukaryota > Viridiplantae > Streptophyta > Magnoliopsida > Apiales > Araliaceae > Panax > Panax japonicus. Next base: position 10,997 of record JAINUV010001097.1, read on the forward strand.
TCGTTTCGGTAAAAAGGGAAAGCTAAGTCCGAGGTTTATTGGACCCTTTGAAGTTCTGCGAATAGTGGGAGAAGTGGCTTACGAGGTAGCTCTACCTCTAGAGTTGGAAAACATTCATAATATTTTTCATATTTCGGTGTTACGACCATATAAACCCGACTACAAACATGTGATCGAGTACGAACCGTTGCAGTTTGAGAAAGATTTGTCTTATGAAGAGGTTCCTATCCAGATAGTCGACAGGAAAGAACAAGTGCTCAAGAATAAAGTGATACCTTCTGTGAAGGTGATATGGAGGAACCACAACGCACTACAAAAAATGGAGATTCAGCAACAACCAATTTTCGTTGCTAAAGGTGCCAAATTTCGTTGCTAAAGGTTTTTGGCAACGACTTTACTGTCGTTGTGTCTTTCGTTGCGCAATGAGCGTTGCTAATTGTTCCGCAACGAACGTATTTTTTTCGTTGCCAAAAGTAATACATTTTGCAACGAAATTTGGCTTTCGTACGAGACATCGATCCTTTAGCAACAAAATGTATTGTTGCAGAATAATTAAAATTGCGTTGCTAAAAACCCCCATTTCGTTGTAAAAGCATGCTAATTGGCAACGAAATGAACTCTTTTTTTTTGCAACGACCATGCATTTTCGTTGCAATTGACACCATTTTGCAACGACATTTTTCGTTGCAGTAAATTATGAAAATTGTTGCTTAAGCTTGCTTTTGTTGCGGAATGTAAACTTTTTAGCAACGATTTTCGTTGCTGATTATATTATTTGGCAACGACATTATGCTGAATCAGCAACAAAAATATTTGTTGCTGGTTATTTTTCAATAGCAACGAAAGTTGTTGATTAGCAACGACATTATATATTGTCGTTTCTTTATGTGCAACGAAAGTTGATATGATTTGCAACGATAAAAAATGTTGCCTTTTATTTTAATATTAACAACAATATCATCTCCGTTGTTATTAGGTTAAATTTTCGTTGCCAAATATTATATTTTTAATGTCATTAGCAAGAAAAATTTGCTGCTAAATGTATAAAAAATTATTGATATATTAAAACTTATTCAATGCTTTAGTAACGAATTATATTGTTGCCAAATCAAAATTTAACATTCTTTTTGTGTACCTGACTGGCTCAATATCCCCATAGCAAATAATGACAAAAATACAAAAAACTAAAATATTATTAACTTAATAAAATCATCCACTACATAATCATTCATTATAAGTTTTATTCCAAACTAGTAAGAACTTGGGGTAGGCAGGGAAAGAATCCCATATAGAAACGTAGAGGCAGATGCATCTGAAATAAAATATAAATTCCATATATTGCGTAAGGCCGTAGGCAATATAAGTTTCTGGTACATGAAACTCTTCCTCACATGTTGTGTGCTGATTACAAAATACTTGATACCTATTTACTGTATGTCCGAATGTCTTCAGTAAATTTTAATTTTTGTTATTTCATTAAAAGTTGGATGTTACTAGATAGTGTGTGACCTCACATGGCCCACGATCATGGTTGTTAGAATAAGAGAAGTTTGGAGCACAGTAGCTACCCATTTCAATAGGCTCTATCAAGTACTATAAGTATGAGCACTTGATGCGGTACGGAACATGAAAATTAAGAAATATATTATTATACCGCTGTGCAACAGGATCCATAAAGCACGCCCAAATATAATAGCAGGTTACATCAATAATAGTTTCCCAAGATTAAGCAGCTTACACTCTTGTAACACTATTTTCACTGTTGCACGTAACATGAAACCAAGTACATGGATTGACAAGAGTTGGATCCCAACTTTGCAGAACATTGTTAAGATCAGCTAAACTGTTCTTCAGTGCATTCAGAGCATCGCTTCACTACTACAAACCAGTAAATAACACGTAAAAAGCGTTGTGGATACGCCATTTCGATTAGCATACATGCACTGGAGATGTATCCAATGCGGATACATCTGGATACATATCATGGCCATATCCATTATTAGAAAATAAACATATAAGGTTTGATTTGCTACAGATATCATGAAGTGAACAGAATAGATATATTATGCAGTAATTTTATACCTGAGGTAAGAATTAATCATCAAGTTAATGTTGGTTAAGTGCAAAAAGGAACTATAAGAGAGACATCAATATAAATGACCAAAAGACTAACCACTGCTAATCATATGAAATCAGAACTTCATATGATTACTGCTTTAATATACTTACAAATCACTCAATATGGATGACTCATGTACTTGTTATGTTATAGAAATTTGGTATACCTGTGTGAAGAAACAAGCCCCAGATTTAGTCACTTGTTTACATTTCATCCTTGTTCTAATTGCAGAAACTCCATCCCACCTTCCTGCTGATGCATAAATGTTGGCCATTTCAACATACGGAGCTGCAGCCTGGGGTTCAATCTCAAAAAGACGATCAGCCACATATTGACCAATCTCTATGATGTGGTGAATCTTGCAAGCATCCAGCAATGCACCCCATATGCCCTCATCAGGTTTAACAGGCATATTGTGAATGAATTCTAGTGCTTCTTTTAGCTTTCCTCTATGTCCAAGAAGATCAGCCATACAAGAGTAATGGTCTACTTCAGGATTTAGTTTATATACTTTAGTCATCAAATCAAAACACTCCCAACCTTTCTCACGGAAACCTGCGTGATTGCAAGCCTAAAGTATCCTTGCATTGCTACCTTTGCTCGGTCTGACATTGAATGCTGCCTTCCAAGTGCTGGGTGAATAATTGGCAGAGCAGCACTAGAGGGTACATCTCTAAACAAAAAAACACCTGTAAGAACTATATCAATTATTCCCATCAATCTTGAGAAGGATACTTAATCAGCACTCACCTGTTTCTAACACTTTCCTCATTATTTACAGGAACAATCTCATCATCAAGTTCATCCTCATCTTGCACAACTGTTGTGTTCTCTCCAATTCCTAAGTTTTGAAGCCATTCTTTAACCTTGAAAGACAATGTACTAATTAGATATACAGTAAAGCCTTTCATGACAACATGATGATGGATCTGAAGTAAAAATTGTAAAGGCACAAGCTAAGAGGGCCACGATTCATCAAAGGGTAACATACAAAGTAAACTGCAAGGAACTTAAAGCACCTGCTCTTGCTTCTCATTAATCTCCTCAATAAATGCATGTCTCTTCAATGTGAAGTGTAAATAAAATACTTGTGAAGCTTTCTTCTTTAACAGCCACTTGAACTGTAAAAAAATTTGAAAAACAAATGACGCTAGACTTAAATCGTTGTTAAAAACATTAAGATAATATATCCAAACTGCAGCCTTAAAGCACCATTTAGTTAATGACTATATAACATACCCAGAGATCAAAAAAAATTACTAACAAGCAAAAAGTTTATGTGTCTGAAAAGATGGTTGAATATTAAACTTAAATAATTGTTCTCTTATCTTTAATCAAGTTGATAAGATATTTCATAGTTCAACTGGTCACGTACTAACAATTTCACTACTCCTTTCCAAAAAACCCAGTAAAGTAAATTTAGTTCAAATTTATGTTTTTTAAAACCGAATCCTAAGTATATTAAAACTGAATCCTAAGTATACAAAAACAAATACCTTCAAAATTAGATCCAAATAATAAAAAATTAGAGCATTTTCCAAATAATTCCATTTTTCATATGTGAAAACAAACGAAAAGGGTGAAGATTTAGAGGTTGAAATTGCAAACCTCGGATGCCGGCGTTGTTAATTAAACAATGCCCAAGCTTTTTCTACCGCCCGGAGCATCGGTGGTGACATCGAGCGCCAAAGCAACGGCTCGAGGAGGAGTAGAGGACTGATTGATCTGATCACATAGAGACTTGAGCCGATTGGCGCGCCGAGCGGCAGCAATCACCTTGCAACCAGCCTTGGCAAGGGTGATGCAGAAATCCCAGCCGAGCCCCAATGATGCTCCGGTGATCAGAACCACCTTGTCCTCTAGATCGCACCATGGCTCTAGCTGGGTCGACACTTAGCTGGGGCAGGCCATCGATTGATTTACTTTTGGCTCTAGAACAGGGAAAATATTAGGAGGAAAGAGACTCTGAGCGACGTAATAGGATCAGTTGCCACTTTCTCCCTCCTCTTTCACGTTCTCCTCCGTTAGTCGCTCCATCATTGCAGCAAAGAACTGATTTTGAATCAATCACTAAATGCCTCTTCAATTTTAGTTTCTAAAGTCAGATCCCCAAATTTTTTGTCGACTGGTTTGGTTGGGTTGGGTCGGTGACAAAACTATATTAAGAGAAAGAATGGGAAAAGGTTGAATCCGGACTATTTTCCCTACCTAAATTACATTCAATTTTCTTAATTATATCCATTTTGTTCAATTTTTTTGGAATAAGCTCCTCTTAATCAAATTAATTAATTTAAAAACAATTTTTATAAATAAAAAAAATTATTTTTAAAAAAAAAAGCTTTAATTTTTTTTAAAAAAGATTTTATTTTTAAACCAATATATTTTAAAAAATAAAAACTTCAACGATGGCCATTGGGTAAAGGATCTCACATCTAATTTGGGAAAAACTACTGAACGCTATTTGAATTGGCGTTGATTTTTTAGATATTTTTTTAGCTAAAAATCAGAAAGGTAACCGACGCCACTTAAATTTTTTTTTAAAAAAACGAATTTAAAAAAAATTATCTTAATTTTTTAAAAAATGATTTTATTTTTTTAAAGAAATTAGAACAAAATAAAAATGTGATCCAATGCCAAACTAACCGGCATTGTAACTTTTTTTTAATTTTTTATAAAACAAATTTGTAAAAAAGAAGAGTAAGATGTAACATCACTTTACATGACGTTGGAATCACTTTTTTTTTCTTTTTTTGATCTCTTATACTTGTTTACAAACATCAATATTTTTTTATGTTTATTTTCAGTCATCGGCGTTGGAAATGAAGGAGTATATGAGACTTCAGTTATAAAAAAATAAAAATAAAAATTCTAATGTCAATTAAAGTGACGTTGCATCTTACTCTTCTTTTTTACAAATTCATTTTTTTAAAATTTTTTTTAAATAAAATAGGGATAAAATTGATATTACATTAATATGGGTCAAACTATCTTATTAGGAATGACTTATAAGTCATATTTAAATAACTTTATTCTGTTTTAGTTCATAAAACATAATAAATTTTTCTTCATTTTTTATGTTTTCTCTTAAAACTGATAGTATTATAATTTAATTTTATAATATATTTGAAAAAAAGGTAAAAGGAAAATTAGGAATAGCAAGGGGTATACCATTATTATTCTTCTTTTTATGTTTTATTTTTGGACTTAAAAATATGTTTATGATTTAAGTTACTCCATCCGTCTAAGAATAAAAGTTCTTATTATTTTATGTAATCTCAAGTTAAATATTTACTTATATTATATAAAATTACTAATCATGTATAGAAAAATATGCAATTAGATGAGAATTTAAATATAAATAATTTTATCATTTGACATTTTTTTTAAATTCGCATAAAATCAATCATCACTTTTATTTCTCAGAGTGATGGAGTACTTGTAAGTATATCCTACTTCTATCTAGAAATAGGAAACATTGGAAAGCATAGATATAATAATCATGTTTGATGAGGTTGAGTTTATTTGGGTCGGAGGCCCGGAACTAACATGCTTAGCAATCGATTGTCACGAGTGTTGAGTTTCGGCACAGAAACGCACAGCGAAAATTAAAATTTTAAAGCAATTTCTGAAACCCTAAAACAGGATCCACACAAAAAATCAATTAATTCAGAGGTTTAGAGATTATACTGAATATGAAAAACGAGAATCTGAAACCGACTGTGCCTCGAATCTCCAACGCAATACAAACCGACTGCGCCTCTACGGTATCCACACGAACACCGCACGAACCGTCGAACGATTCTGTAATAAGAAGGACTTGCGGTACTAGCCACCAAAAGGAATGGATTTTCTGAAACTGTTTTCTCTCTAGTCTCTGTCTAAGAGCGGCTAGGGTTTTTCAATTATGATGTAACCCTAAGTAGCTGCTATATATCATATATATAGTAGCTGCTATATATGATATATATATATATATCATATATATCATATATATAGTAGTTATATATATATATATATATATATATATATATATCTCTTAATTAAGTCTTACTTAATTAATATACATATATACAAATTATCCTTTTAATTTAAATTCGTGATTTAAATACTATTAATCATATTAATATATTGAAATCCTTAAAATTTAAATTAATTCCCTTTTAAATAATGTTCTATGTGTGTGACCCTATAGGTTATTATTACGTTAACAATAATTTTAAAATCATATTATAAAATTATAAACAGTGAGCGGCATCTAGTAATGCATCACTGCTACCCAAGTAATAATAAGATCGATGATTCGATGCAACCTTTTCGTGACCAATGTTTCAATGTAATTTAATCCTTTTAACCTTAATATCCTAGATTAAACTAGAGTCATGGAATGTGTCAGACTCTTCATAATTTAATCTGAGTTTTCTTGATCAATGAGTAGATTATATGAAATAAATTACTATTTGAGCATGGCCATGCATTTCATAGTCATACTCAATCAAGAGGCCTATGGATATCACCCGTAATATATAGGATGGTTAAATTCCATCTAGATCACTCATATTTCTCACACGATTCATGATGAACCCAATAATTACCTTTATAGTCCACCCTATTAAAGGTGACCTTTGATGATATCAAAGTACATAAATTCTCGTGTAGTAATATAGCGATTTCAGGTCGGAGGACCATTACATCATTGTCACTATGAGAATTGCTAATGACACTTCGCATAATGCTCCATATAAAATTCTCATGGTGGGTCTGTCCGGTACATCGTTCTCTAACATGTACCTATGCATTGACTTAATATCTCATATATTTATGACCAATGAGATTTATGACCAATGAGATTTGGTCATCAGTCAATTCACATACTAGTCTCAATGCATCATTGTTGTCCCATCAACAATGATACTCGACTAGGGACATTTAAGAACAATGATACTAATTGTAATTATAATATCATGTTCAAGTCACATACTTGAAACTATACCCTTTAATCCAGTGAATAAAGACAGGAGGAAAGTGGAGAAGGCTCAGCATATCCAAAAGGAAATCCCAGTTGACAATGTCAAATGCTTTCTGAATATCATTTTTTAGAGCACAGCGAGCAGGGCCTGACAGCCTATGGTAATTCCTAAAAAATTCCTGGGCAAGTAAAATATTGTCGCTAATACTTCTTCCCGATATGATAGCAGATTGCGCATGGTCGATAAGAGAAGGGAGAACACCCTTGAGCCTATTGGCAAGAATCTTTGCAATACATTTATAGATAGTATTACAGCAGGATATGGGCCTGAAATCGGACATGCATGATGGGTTTTCGGTCTTCGGAATCAAGGCAATGGCTATAGAATTAACTCCACTAGGTAGGTGCCCAGTAAGGAAAAAGGAATGAACAGCCGCTGAGAAATCCTGGCCTAAAGTTTCCCAACAGTGTAGAAAGAAGTTTACGTTGAACCCATCTGGGCCGGGACTCTTATTCTTCTTCATGGACTTAAGCACCTCAAGAATTTCAGCATCAAGGATAGGAGCTGCCAAAGCAGTGGCCTGGGTGGGAGAGATCCTCTTGGTGACAAATGGCTTGAGCTCGTCATAACCAGGATAAGTACAAGGAGAAGATCCCAACAATTCTTGAAAATAATCCACCGCCACCTGCTGAATGCCTAATTGGTCTTCGATGAGAACCCCACTGCTATTGAAGACAGATAGAATCTTGTTATGATTCCAGTTGTTTTTTATAACATTAGCAAAGAACTTTGTATTCTTATCACCTTGGGCAAGCTAGACAGCCCGGGATTTCTGAAGGAGGAGAGATTCTTCAAGAGCCAAGGCTTGCCACAAAGACTTGGAGCATATTGTTTCTTGGGAGAGCAAGAGAGCATTAAGAGGATCAACTTGAAGAGAAATATGAATAACATCCAACTGATCTTGCAGGCAGCTAACATTACTCGTGAGATTACCATTCGAGGTGTTTAAGGAGTATTAGACCATAACCTCCATATATTTGGAGGTAACAACCAAAATAGAAAAAGAATAAGAAAAGAATGGAAGAGAATCCTCACCTAGTTTTCTTTGCTATACTTCTTGTTCTTCCAAAGTATGATATAAACTTAGGATGCATGAACCAAATCTCACTCCCTTTCTTGTACTCCTAAAATTCGGCCCTCTCTCTTGTTTCTCTCTCTTTGGTTTTCTTTTGCAAGCTTAGAAGGAATGAAGAGAAGAAATGAAATGAAAAAAATGAAATAAAAGGATACTTGCAAAAATATAGATACACTTAGTGTATCTAGCTATTATCCCCCACACCTTTCTTGTCCATTAGACAAAACCCCTTATCTTGTTCTTAAGTATGCTTAGTGAGATTTCAACCAATGAGGTGCAGACAACATTGTACTTTTTGTAAGAAATTAATAAAAGTAAGGTCATTAGCTATTTAAGGAAAGTGGGTTAGCAAATAGATTTGCCTTATATGGACACAAGAGGGCCGACCCCAAGCTCTCCAAATCCTCATTTTGCTTTTATTTTTAATACCCAATTTTGATTAATCAAATGTCTACAACACCCTTAATCAAGTGGGCTAAGTATTGGTTTGCATTCTATTTCTTTTGGGATTCTCCTTTAATTGTTTTGGGCCATGTAGTGAACATAGTCTAACAATTTTAATATAGGTTACCCAAATTGTTTATTTAGGGTTTCCATTCCCGAACTTATGAAATTTAATTACCTATACATATGACTTTAGCTCATAACCTAATTAGGTTTACTAGAAATAGGTTTAAAATTATTAGTCACTTGAAATAACAAGATTATCCACTTAAGTTAGTATACATATTAAATACTAACCTTTCCTTATTACCATAACTCTTAGGTTATTTAATTGTCTCACCTAATGTATAATTAGGTTACGAAGCTTTCATTTTTAATGAAATCTATAAATGTATATATCCATAACTATAGTATATATGTTTATTGATCCATGCACCACTTCTCATATTTTATCACATATTAAATCACTATATAACACAAAGTTTTAAATATCAATAATGTACATACATATATAGTGACTTAAAATTCACGGTTATTACAAAAGTCATAGCCTATGCCTCACGATAACTCAAAGAATATGAGAGGAATTATCCTACTCATGATCTAGAGTTGGCAACAGTCATTTTTGCGCTTAAGATTTGGAGGCATTACCTGTATGGAGAGAAAGTGGAGATCTATACGGATCATAAAAGCCTCAAATATTTCTTCACTCAAAAGGAACTCAACATGCGGCAACGACGATGGCTTGAGTTGTTGAAAGATTACGATCATACCATTCAATACCATCATGAAAAAGCTAACGTAGTAGCTGATGCATTGAGTAGAATATCATATGCGGGTACGAGTGCATTATTGTCAACGCAAAGGCCCATTTTATATGACTTACAAAGGATGGAGATAGAGTTAAAGACTCCAGGGACCCATGTGATGATGGTGAATATACGAGTAGAACCGACTTTAATCGATAAAGTTAAAGATGCTCAAGCTACAGACCTGTAGCTGAGGCGTATGAGGAAGATAGTGCAAGAAGGTGCTATGCCGGAAGTAAGAATCGATGAAGAAGGAATACTTCGAGTCAACTCCAGACTTTGTGTTCCTAACCGTGACAACCATAATTTTTGTAAATTAATTTTTAATATTTATTGAATTAAATAAATATTTTCGAGGATTTAATTATTAGATTTAATAATTAATTGATGCAATTATGATAGATTAATTTAATGATATGTGTTATATTTATTAAATTAATGTGGAGAATAATTATTATTCAAGTATGCAATTATGTGAGTTTATTAAATTAAAAGAAATATTTAACAAGCCTAATATTATTTTATAATTAATGAGAAAATTAATTATGTGACTATGTGAATTTATGAGAAATTATTAGATTTTAATTAAAGTAAATTAAATAAGATATTAATTTATTTTTTTAAAGGAGTGTGACATTTATTAAACTATATGATAAAGCTTTATTAAATTAAATGGTTTTAAATCTATTTTGCCAGCCAAACAAGGCCCTATGGGGAGTTGGAGCAGTTACCCATTATTGGGTTAACTGACCACTCAGTGCGTCAGTTCTTTTATTATATCGACGTCTTCTTTTCTTTCTTCATTTTTTCCTAAGTCTAGAAAAGTAGAACCAGAGAGAGTTTCAGAGAGAGTTTGAGAAGTGTTGAGAGAATTTTGGTTGAAGAAGAGTTGAGAAGAAATTTATTCCCTACTAATCTATACCTTACACTCAGGGTAATCTCCTCCTTCCCAAATTTTTAAAGTTACGTTGTTTAAGTTTTATGAAAATGGCTTTCAAGTTTTCTATAAAGTCTCTGTATTTATAAAGGGTATGGATTATGTGTTGTATATGTGTTAAATGTTACCATATTGTATTTAATTATATATATTCCACAAACCATATCATCTGTTTCATAATACGATGTATTGTTATTTCAAAAATTTACAGAGTTTGGGTTTTGGCCATATGGCCTTATACGTGATATTTCATGTGTTGATCATATATTATTCCTAAAATTTATACTCGTATATTATTATACATGTTAATATGAAGAGACCAAACTTTAATTGAACAGATTCGGTGTTATAACGAATTCGTAGTGACAATTTTCATGTTTTATTTTTAAAACCTTCAAGAACATCAAGAACAGTGGAAGTAAATGTGTTGATTTTGTAAATTATGTGTTGTAACTTGTTAAAAATCATGCTAGATGGGTTAAGTAATGATTATATATGTATTACAATGATTGGGTAAGTCTAAATTCGTGTAAAAATAACTAATTGGAAGTTATGGCCATATTCATGTATAATTTTACCTGTGATTGATTTTTGGCCTAATTTGGCCTTGTTATGTTCGCAAATTGCAGAACTGCAAAAACTGCAGAAAATGAGCCTGGGTAACCCCGCCCCCGGCGGGCGTTACCAAACTACATTCCCCAGCCCCGGCGGTAAAAAAATTAATAAATAAATAAATAAATAAAAATAAAAAATAAATATTCGATGAAAATTATTATTAAAATATTTATAAAATAAATTAAATATTTTAATTGAGATATTTATGGAATAAAATAAATATTCGATGAAAATTATTATTAAAATATTTATAAAATAAATTAAATATTTTAATTGAGACATTATGAAATAAAATAAATATTTGATGAAAATTATTATTAAAATATTTATAAAATAAATTAAATATTTTAATTGAGATATTTATGGAATAAAATAAATATTCGATGAAAATTATTATTAAAATATTTATAAAATAAAGTAAATATTTTAATTGAGATTTTTGTGGAATAAAATAAATATTTGATGGAAATTATTATGAAATAATTTATTCGAGTGTAATAATAGTAAGAGAATGAAAATATTCTAATTTAATTAAGTAATTAAATTAGAAGGGTAATGATTTGTTAAATAAAGTAGAGTTTATACTAAATAATTAAGTGGAAATGTAACTAATGAATGTCGTGAATACATATGGTATGTGTGTAGGATTTGTGGTGAACGAAAGTAGTAATCGTTTAGCCTACGCACGAGGCAAGTTTCCTAACCCTACTTGTCATTATTGTTCAAGTTTATTATTTACCTCGAGTAAATTATCATTACTATTATTCAAGTTCGAATGTTATAATAAAGATTTATTATCTTTTCAAAGCATGATTCAGTTATATAATAATTGTTCTATTGTATACTTCTTGAGATTATTATTCGAATTGAATATCATTATTGTTGAACCTTATTAGACTAGTGAACTTTATTGATTCAACTAGTCCTTAGTTGATGAACGTTCTAAATTCAGAACCCTTATTGAATTATCCAAACCAAACTTCCTTTGGTGCGGATTCGAATGTCAAACTGAGATGAACAACCCTGTAAAGGGATTTACTTATGCGTTAGCGTTAAGATATTGTGCACAGTATGGTACTAAGGGCTGATCCCCCTAAGTACGAGAAGAAAGGTCCATAGTCTTATGATTGTTAAAGGTTTCAAGTATAACCCTTGATAACCTAGGACATAGTTCAAGGTCTTATGACCCTCAGAATTCTTTTGATTCTTGTTATTCATTCTTGATTCAAAAGTTGAGTTTTTATTCAGATGTCTTTGATTTATTCGCATGTTATTATACTGTTATTTCATTATTATACTTGTGGGCAATAGTGCTCGCTCTTGCTTAATAATAACATTGCAGTTAAGAACGAAAGAACTGATGAACCTTCCACTAGTAAAGGCAAGGGCAAGGTTAACAAGTGATGAAGACTTGTTGTTTATTTGATGATGTATTTTGTTTAAGACTTGATTTAAGACTTATTTGTTTATGATTCCGCACAGATGTTTAAGGTTAGTTTAACCTGGGATTGTATTATTATTATTCGGATGTTGTAACCCTTAAGGGGAAGACTTTTATTCCATCTATTGCACGGCTTGCATTTATTATGGGTAGATAGATAGATGATATTTGTACAGTGAACACCAAATCCCGTGGAATTGAAGTACCCGAATTTGGGGGTGTCACACTAACCCTGATTTAAAGTATAAAATCATAATGGAGGCGCACAACACACCGTTTGTAATCCATCCTGGGAGTACCAAAATGTATCGTGATCTTTGACATACATTTTGGTGGAGCAATATGAAGAGAGAGATATCAGAGTTTATCTCAAGATGTTTAACTTGTCAATGAGCCAAGGTAGAGCATCAAGTACCAAAATGTCCATTGCAAGCACTTGAAATTCCAGAATGGAAGTGGGAGCACATTACCATGGATTTCGTTACTGGTCTTCCCAAGGTTTCTCAAGGTATAGATGCAATTTGGGTCATTGTTGATAGATTGACTAAGTCTACTCATTTCCTACCTATACGAGAAACTGATACACTTGAACGTCTTGCTCGTATGTACATAAACGAGATTGTAAGACTACATGTTATACCGGTATCCATAGTTTCTGATCGAGACCCAAGATTCACTTCAAGATTTTGGGTTAGTTTGCAAAAATCTATGGGCACGGATTTACGATTTAGCTCGGCATATCATCCTCAGACGGACGGGCAGTCGGAGAGGACTATTCAAACTCTTGAAGATTTATTAAGACTCTGTGTCCTTGACTTCAAAGGAAGTTGGGACAAGTTCTTACCATTGGTGGAGTTTTCCTACAACAACAGTTATCAAACAAGTATTGGCATGGCTCCATTTGAGGCGTTGTATGGAAGAAAGTGTCGTTCTCCAGTATGCTGGGATGAGGTGGGTGAAGCAACGTTGTTGGGACCGGAGTTGGTACGTATGACTACGGAAAAGATTCAAACGATCCGACAACGTATAAAAACCTCACAAGATCGACAAAAGAGTTATGCTGATCTTCATCGAAGGGACGTGGAATTCGATATTGGAGATCATGTTTTGTTACGTGTTGCTCCATGGAAGGGAGTTACGAGATTTAGAAAGAGAGGAAAGCTTAACCCTCGATTTATTGACCCATTTTTAAATCCTCGATCGAGTAGGAACTGTGGCCTATAGACTCGCCTTACCGCCAAGTATGTCTCATGTTCATAACGTTTTTCACATATCTATGTTACGTAAATATGTGAAAGACCCGAACCACATTATTGAATTACAACCAGACGAGATAGAGGAAGATTTAATGTATGAAGAGTTACCGGTTAAAATCTTGGATAAGAAGGATCATATTCTACGCTCTAAAGTTATACATCAAGTCAAAGTTTTGTGGAGAAACCACGATGTTGAGGAAATGACCTGGGAGTTAGAATCTGAAATGAAATCAAGGTATCCTCACCTCTTCAATATACCAGGTACGTACCCTAATTTCGAGGACGAAATTTCATAAGAAGGGGAGGTTGTAAGACCCCAACTTTTATGAATAAAGAATAATTTTCTCGAAATATATTTTTGAATATTATGGTGTGGATTTGATATAATGTTATAGTTGTGGGTAATATTTAAAAATTTTGCAAAGTAAGAAAGTGGTTATATAATATTCGATTGGTCGGGAAATATTCGTTTTAACAGGAAATATTCGTACGACGGCACAATCGTTGGTGGACCCCACAACGGAAGTATTGTCGTAATTAGAAAACGACAGAATTATCTTTTTATAAAAATAACGACGAAAGTGTTACCGTTAAAAGTGTTGAACTACCCGGTAGTAAAAGTACAGTAATACGCGTGGTTGCATAATAGCACACGATATTGATTATTGATGCTTACGTTAGAAGTCACTTAGTTATACTCAATTATTGCTATAGTAATTGTTGCATCATATCTCTCATATTATTGATTTAATTATTGTCACAGTATCATCTGCATAATATTTATTATTATTAAATCAATAATTGAGACGACAAAGTTATTCATATTATTATTTGCAATATTGATAATGTTTAGAAGTTCTGTCAAGGAGAGGTTTGGTCACCTAATTGCGCGCCAATAAGGAGAAATCCTTATCGGAAAGCCTCCTCTTTCATGGGAACGACCTGGTTGTTAAATATTGTGAGTTATAATATTAATGATGAATAAGTTAAGTTGATTAAAAGATGAAATTGATAACTCCATTGTGTTGGGATTAATAGTGTTAGTGGAAATCGACATTTATTTCGATAATAATTGATGTCTGGAGGTTATATTGACCAATAGGGTAATTAATCGGATAAATGAGCAATTAATTGCTATTATTTCACATTCTTATAACTATTTGTTCACATGTGTATACTATTGATTCACATTCATGTACTATTAGGGGAGGTGGTGCAAGATTGATAATACTTGCATGACTAAATAAAAAATAGAGGTATAGTTGAAGGTACTATACTATAATTAATTTTTTCACATGATTATACTATTGAGTCACATGAATGAACTATTAATTCACATTATTTACTATTAGGGGAGGTGGTGCAAGTTTGATAATACTTGCAGGACTAAATTAAAAATGAAGAAAAAGAGGAATGTATTATACTGTAATATTTCAAGCCCCAAAACGTGCAATTATCGAAACTATATTTTCCTATAAATAGAAGCTCATTCTTCATTCATTTCTCACCAATTCACAAAAGCTTTAGAGCAATTATTATAGAGAGAAATTATAGAGAGAAAGAAGAAGAGAAGTCTGCTACCTCACTATTCCAGTATCCAGTTTTTCTAAGGTAAGGGGTATTATTCTTTCGTATTCATGAAGAGAGTTATTTTCTTTCAATACTCATAAGGGTTGTTATTCCATTCTTTATTATTATGTTGGAATAACCTGTCTATACGAAGTACCGCATACATGGTGAAATTCTTCTGTTATTCCATTCTTTATTATTCTGTTGGAATAACCTGTTTGTGCGGTCTATCGCATGCCTGGTGAATTCTGTTGTTATTCCATTCTTTATTATTATGTTGGAACATCCTGTCTGTGCGAATTACGCATGACCTGGTTCCATTCTTTATTATTCTGTGGGATCATCCTGTCTGTGCGGATTACGCATGACCTTGTTCCATTCTTTATTATTCTGTTGGAATAATCTGTCTACGTGGATTATCGCATGGCAACAAAAATCCATTTGCGGTTTCATATATTCTATTATACTCAGTTGATTAAAGTTTTGGCTTCTATACTCTATGAAATTAGTGGAATATCCTTGATATTTGCAATTCATCCAGTATCTTTTATTGGGAATATTCTTCTAAGCATTCTTGAATTTTACTCCACAAAGCAGTATCATGTTGACAATTTGGACGTTATTGATTTCTTGATAAATTAAATTATAAATCTTTACAAATTTATCCTTGAACTTGTTTTATTGAATTCTTATATCATTGTCATCATCCTCGTGTTTATAATATATTGATAGTCATCTGTGGCCTGTAGTGCATAGATGGACTTGGTATGATTATGACCAGAGATTATTCGGTATAATCATGACCGTAATGTTACAAATGATGTGGTAAAAGTTCTCATTGGCCGTGGTGCATTGATGGACAGTTGTAGGCATGGCCATGACCATTGATGAATACATGAATATCCTTGGCCCGTAGTGCATGGATAATTTATGGTCGTGATACTAATGAATACCCTTGGCCGTAGTGCAGGGATGATGTGATTTATTTATTAAGATGAGTCTCAGCGATAAAAATGATGAAAAACCTTTTAAATCATAGAAGATAGTAGATTTTATTCTCTACTTGACTCTTCTAATGGATTGCTTGTTCCGCTGCAGTTAAACTTGATGTTTATTATATTTTATTAGTTTAACACTGTTGAAGGCTAATAATAATTTATTCTGCATTATCTTAGTCATAATATTTTTTACTGGGCTAGTTGAGCTCACCCTTTCTTTCACTGTTCTCTTCAGGAAATGAGAACGTAACCGGGACTAAGGGGGAACGGAGTGACGGTCCAGATGATAGCATTAGTAATCCTCACTATTCTGTTAAATAGTGTGACAATAAATGTAACGAGGACTCCATTGAGTGTGGATATTGTCTAGATGACAATATTCTTATTAAAAACTCTTAGATTATGTTTTATGGTATTTTACACGACTGTTGTATAATTAAGTTGTATTTGAATTTTGTACCATGTATTTGGTTACTCAAGATGGGTGATGTATACCTATTTTGGGGGCGTCACAATAGTGACAGAAGAAGTGAGGTTACCAGCAGATCTGTTCAAGGATATCAGCACTTTCTTTGTTATTTTGAGCTTCTCAGAAAAAATATAGAAAGGATTGCCATTAATATATTTTTTTGTGCTAAATTTAGACTGAAATAAATAAAATGGGGGATTACAAAACCGCATGGGAGAAACCCAATTAGAAATAGCAAAGACATCATAGGACATGCCCTATGATGTAAAGACTATAAAAGGTTACAGGCGACAGCCCAATAAGAAAAGTTACAGTACATGTCACAACATAAATAAGAAATCGTCAAGACACCCCAACACGGAACTACCGAAACCAGCTACCACGTCGACGACCAACTCATGGTCGAAGCCCTACTCTATGAAGACCCATGCTACGAAGCACCACTCTGTGAGTCCCCATTAGCCGAGCCCCTCAATGCGGAAGTCCAAACCACATAAGAGACCCTCTGGAAGAAACAAAGTCATAAGGCCGAACTGGCCAAAACCAAAACGACACCAATCTGAGCCCCTCTTTGGCTGAAACCCCACTCTACGAAGACGACCCACTCGAGGCCGAAACTCCACTCTACTAAAGATCCACTCTACGAAACCCCCTATTTTTTTGTTTTTTTTTATTTTTGCTAAATTTAGACTGAAATAAAATAAATGGGGATTACAAAACCGCATGGGAGAAACCCAAACAGAAATAGCAAAAACATCATAGGACAAGCCCTATGATGAAAAGACTATAAAAGGTTACAGACGTAAGCCCAAACGAAAAGATTATAGTACATGTCAAAGTATAAAAAGAAAGACGTTCGAACATGGAATCGCTGAACACGGAACGACCGAAGCCCCACTCGACGAAGACCACACACAGCGAGCCCCCCCCCCCTAGCCGAGTGACTCATTACCAAAGACCAATCCAAACTTTTCTAAGCTTACCGAACTGGCCGAAACTGGCCGAAGCCGAAATCCCACTCTACGAAGTCGAAGGTCAACTCTACGAGTACCCCCTGTCCGAAATCTCTTGGCCTAGCCCCTCTTTACTGAAGCCCCACTCTTGGCGGAAGCCCTACTCTATAGAGACGATCCACCCTAGGCTGAAGCCCCACTCTACGAATTGTCCTCTCTACGAAGACCCACTCTCTGAAACCTCACTCTACGAGAACCCCCATTGGCATACTCCACTCTACGAAGCACCACTCTACGAGTCCCCACTCTACGAAGCCACGCTCTACGAAAAACCGTCCAATTTGATTAGGTGATTGAATAACTGAAAAGGCTTTCTGGTTTTGATGAGAGGAGAGTCAGTGTTGAGAATGATCGGAGAATGGTCAGAAATGCCCCTCAGGCCAAAGGTGACTTGGGCATTAGGAAAGGAGGAGAACCATTTCACATTGCCAACAGCTCTGTCAAGCTTCCTGTGAATGGGATGTTCCAACTGATTATTCCACCAAGTGAAGAAGGTGCCAAAGCATCTGATGTCATCATCCCCTAAAAGCTCAAGACAAACTCTAAAGTCCCCCATACCACAATTCCAAGAGTCATCCACTCCATCAGATTCAACAAGGTCTCTGATGGTATTAAAATCACCAAGAATGCACCAACAATTTGAGGTGTTAAGCGAGATTAGGGAATTCCAAACATCCCTCCTTTCCACAATAGAGTTCAATCCATATAGAATAGAAATAAAAAAGCTACAGGAATTACTATTGAGTTGCTTGATTTTACAATAAATTAATTGGGAGTAAACAAAAAGGATATCCACATTCCAAAAGACAGGATTCCATCCTACCCAAATGCGACCATTAGAGTGATGGTCGTAGTTACAAGTCCAAGACCAGTTCCTACAAACAGAATTTGAAATCCTAGAAACATTTCGTTCCTTAACTCTAGTTTTGTAAGACCCCAACTTTTATGAATAAAGATTAATTTTTCTCGAAATATATTTTTAAATATTATGGTGTGGATTTGATATAATGTTATAGTTGTGGGTATTATTTATAAATTTTGCAAAGTAAGCAAGTGGTTATATAATATTCGATTGGTCGGGGAATATTCATTTTAACAGGGAGTATTCGTTCGACGGCACAATCATTCGTACGACGGCACAATCATTGTCGTATTTAGAAAACGACAGAATTATATTTTTATAAAAATAACGGCGAAAGTTTTACTGTTAAACTGTTGAACTACCCGGTGGTAAAAGTACAGTAATACGCGTGGTTGCATAGTAGCACACAGTATTGATTATTGATGCTTACGTGAGAAGTCACTCAGTTATACTCAATTATTGCTACAGTAATTGCTGCATAATATCTTTCATATTATTGATTCAATTATTGTCACAGTACCATCTGCATAATATTTTATAATATTAAATCAATAATTAGATGACAAAGTTATTCATATTATTATTTACAATATTGATAATGTCTAGAAAATTTTGTCAATGAGAGGTTTGATCACCTAATTGCGCGCCAATAGGGAGAAATCCTTATCGAAAAGCCCCCTCTTTCTTGGGAATGATCTGGTTGTTAAATATTGTGAGTTATAATATTAAAGATGAATAAGTTCGTGTTGATTAAAGATGAAATTAATATTTCCATTGTGTTGGGATTATTAGTGTTAGTGGAAATAGACATCTATTTCGATAATAATGGATGTCTGGAGGTTATATTGACCAATCGGGTAATTAATTGGATAAATGAGTAATTAATTGTTATTAATTCACATGCTTATAACTATTTGTTCACATGTGTGTACTATTGATTAACATGCATGTACTATTAGGGGAGGTGGTGCAAGATTGATAATACTTGCATGACTAAATTAAAAATGGAGGTATAGATGAAGGTACTATACTGTAATTATTTTTTTCACATTATTGTACTATTGATTCACATGATTGTACTATTGATTCACAAGATGTACTATTAGGGGAGGTGGTGAAAGTTTGATAATACTTGCAGGATTAAATTAAAAATAAAGAAAAAGTTGAAGGTATTATACTGTAATATTTTGAGCCCCAAAACGTGGAATTATCGAAACTATATTTTCCTATAAATAGAAGTTCATTCTTCTTTCATTCTCACCAATTCACTAAGACTCACAAGAGCAATTATAGAAAGAGAAGCTTTAGAGAGAAAGTAAAGAGAAGTCTGCTACCTCACTATTCCAGTATCCAGTCTTTTTCTGAGATAAGGGATATTATTTTTTCAGTATTCATAAGAAATAATATTTTCTTCCATATACCCTCATTTTGTTAAAGTATTGCTTTTATACTCCGTGAAATTAGTAGAATATCCTTGAAATTTGCGCTTCATCTAGTATCGTTTCACAAGGATATTTTCTGCACATTCTTGTTAAATTTTAAGTTTTTTCATGCCGGAGTACTGTCCATGAGTAGTATTCATTTTTACGGTACTATTCACAGGGTACTATTTATAAAGTACTATTCTCGAGTACTATTCACAAAGTACTATTCACAGGGTACTATTCACTCGGGTACTATTCACCCGGGGAATTATTCATGACAAAAATTGATTTCTTTGCTGTCCAAATCATTTTTTATACAATATTATTCCTGAATGTTACTCCAAAAAGCAGTATCATGTTGACAATTTGGGCATTATTGAATTCTGGATAAATTAAATTATAAATCTTTAAAAATTTATCCTTTGTTTTCTTTTAATTGAATTCTTATATCATTGTCGTCATCATCATGCTTATATTGTGATAAAAGTCATCTGTGGTTTACGTGCATAGATGTACTATTGATTGGTATGTTATGACCAATAATTATTCGGTATAATAATGACCGTAATGTTACAAATAATGTGGTAAAAATCCTCATTGGCCTGTAGTGCATTGATGGACAGTTGTTGGTATGATTATAACCAGGGATTATTCGGTATAATCATCACCATTGATGATTACATGAATATCCTTGGCATGTAGTGCAGGGATGATTCGATGATATGGTTTATTTATTAAGCTGAGTTTCATCGATAAAATTGATGATAAACTTTTTAAAGCATAGAAGATCATGCTCTACTTGACTCTTCTAATGGATTGTTTGTTCCGCTGTTGTAAGACCCCAACTTTTATGAATAAAAAATAATTTTCTTGAAATATATTTTTGAATATTATGGTGTGGATTTGATATAATGTTATAGTTGTGGGTAATATTTACAAATTTTGCAAAGTAAGCAAGTGGTTATATAATATTCGATTGGTCGGGGGGAATATTCGTTTTAACAGGGAATATTCGTACGACGGCACAATCATTGGTGGACCCCACAACGGAAGTATTGTCATAGTTAGAAAATGACAGAATTATCTTTTTATAAAAATAACGGCGGAGGTGTTACCGTTAAAACTATTGAACTACCCGGTAGTAAAAGTACAGTAATACGCGTGGTTGCATAGTATCACACGGTATTGATTATTGATGCTTACGTGAGAAGTCACTCAGTTATACTCAATTATTGCTACAGTAATTGCTACATCATATCTCTCATATTATTGATTCAATTATTGTCACAGTATCATCTGCATAATATGATATATTATTAAATCAATAATTGAGATAGCAAAGTTATTCATATTATTATTTGCAGTATTGACAATGTCTAGAAGTTCTGTCAAAGAGAGGTTTGGTCACCTAATTGCGCGCCAATAAGGAGAAATTCTTATCGGAAAGCCCCCTCTTTCCTGGGAACGACCTGGTTGTTAAATATTGTGAATTATAATATTAATGATGAATAAGTTCGTGTTGATTAAAGATGAAATTAATAGTTCCATTGTGTGAGAATTATTAGTGTAAGTAGAAATCGATATTTAGTTCGATAATAATTGATGTCTAGAGGTTATATTGACCAATCGGGTATTCGGGACACTTTTCGTGTCAGAGTACTATTCACGGATTACTATTGTAACATTCAAAATTTTAAATTATAATATTAAATATTTATTGATTTATATAAGTATTTAAGGGATATGTTATTATTGAATAAATAATTGTTCAATTTGAGTTGATGTGGTTTAGTTAATTATTTGTGGAATAAATAATTAAGGAGCTAAGAAAATTAATTGTTATGAGATTATATACTAATTTAAATTAATAATTAAGTTAGAGAGCTAATAATGATTAAATGAATTATAATATTTTAATTAGAATTTGTAATTTAAAAATAAGGTGTTAGTTGGTTAAATAAATTTATAATTATAAAGGAAATTACAATTATGAGATAATGATTTATGTGTTAAAGTAATTTAATAGATTAACATTTTAATTGATTAAATTGATTATTTAATTAAATAGAAGTGTGACAAATAACATTGCTATAAAGGAGTTACTAAAATAAATTAAAAGAGTTTAATTTAGTTTTGCCAAACATGTCTTAATGCATAATAAGTCTTTAATCTAATGATGTTTTATCAAATAAGGTATAAGGATTAATCCATTTGTTTTAATTAGATTTACCAAACAAGGTGTAAGGGTTAATGGGTTAATTTGTAGTTAACTAGCCAAACAAGCCTTATGACTTTTGATTTTCAAAATTTTATAACTGATGTCAGTTAAAATCCTATACTTAATATCTATATTATTATTATTATTATTATTATACGTTATATGATAATACGTAAGATAGAGTTAGGAGAAGAAAATATCAGAAGAAGAAAAAGGGAGAGAAGAAGAAAACTCTAGAGAGAATTAAGAGATATCCTAACAGGTTTTGATAAAGGAATTGGGAAAATAAGGTTCTTGATCAAAAGGGAAGGGTATCATCTTCTTAATCAAAGGTATGAGCTTAATCTTTTTCTTTAAAAGTTTAGTTTTTCTCTTCCCAAAAAGTCTCTGTAAAATAATTGTAAAAGATGAATTGTTGATATGTATATAGTTTTGTATGAGAATTGTTTGTAAAAGGTTGTTGCATGAGTTTATATGTGATTATAGAGAAATTAAGTCATGTATGTATGCAATTTGTGAAGAAAATCATATTACAGTGTTTATATGAAAATATATGAGTATGGCTTAGTTTAAAATGAAATTAAGGTTTGATTAATTGTTAATATATATAAATTGACTATTGAATTTGATAGAGTATGTATAATCATAACCATGGTATTTTGAATTTACTGTTTTGATTGAAAAACAAAACCGCAGTGTTGATTTTCATTAAAAATATCAGAAATGGAGTTTTTGCCAAAAGCAGTGAAATTGAGTCTTGTAAAGTTGATAATTGTGTTGTTATATGTGTATAATCATGCTAGAAGTCTTGACAATATGTTTACATGAAGTCTATGTATGAATTACATGTTAATTAGTTTGTTAGATTGGAGCTTGTAGGCCAATTTGGCTTTTTGTTCATGTTGTTGCCGAGGCTGTCGCCGAGTTTCTGGACTTTGGCCCGGCAGCGCGGCCCAGCAGTACAAGTTTTGCGCCGCAGCGCCGACGCCTTGCCGCATCGCCAATCGTTGGCATGTGACTCGCGCTGCAGCGCCAACCACAGTGTAAACTGTGGCGCCGCAGTGCGAGTTAGCAGAATGGTCTGACAGTTTTAGTTTATTACACAAATTTTGAAAATAAATGTTATGTGTTAATAATAGGAATGTTAAATGATGATTTCAGTAGTATTAAACTATGAATGAGCATGTTATCAAGTGTTAACTAGTATTAACATAGATTAATTATGTGAATGGGTAATTTGACCTACATGATGTATATATTTGTTTATATAGATATAAAATATTGGTAATGACTAATTATGTCATGATGACATATGTATAGGGTATGTATTGATTCAAGTTGTAAGGTTTAGCTTGTGCTAAAAACAAGTTCTCTAACTCAGAAATTTTATTGTGCGAGTTTAATTTCGTTGAGTACATTATTGTCTTTGATTCAATTGCAATTACACAAGTGGCTAACTCTACATTTTCGTAGAGCTAGATGGTATATTTTTGAGAAAGCTTTTGTATCTAAATTGTTCATAAGGATGCAAGTATTCTAAATCGTATATTTAGTATTGAGCAAGTTTCTTTAATATGTAACTTGTTATTTAGCATGCAAATCACTATATTCTAATATTCTAGTGTTAAACAACTTTATCGTTCAAATTACTATTCATTATGCATACTTGGTATCCAATTCTCAATAAACTTTGACTTAAAATTGTTCAAAACAAATTGTGATATGATTATTCAATGTTTATGCTATTAGATTATTCCTAAAGCATGATGTTAATTTACAAATATCAATTAAGTTATGATTATTTCATAGCATACAGTTATTTCTTTTGTATTCAACTAATCCTTAGTTGATGACCGTTGAATTCTAAATTACCCTGTAATGTATCCAAACCAAACCTACTTTGGTGCGGACTTGTATTCTAAATACTGAGATGAACAACTCTTTTATTAGAGGTTTACGCTTAGCGTTGAAATGGTTGTGCACAATACATTGTACGAAGGGTTGATCCCCCTAAGTACGTGGAGTCCTTATAGTCTTATGACTGTTAAAGTTAAAGTTGAAAGTTTACTTATAACTGTGGACATGATTCGTGGTCATTAGACCCTCAGTAGTATGTTTAAAATGTTAATAGAAACTATCATTCAGTTCTATTGAACCTATTTCTGTCAAAGGTTGTAATGTTGTAAAGTATTTATTCTTATTTCAAGTGAGCCTTGTTTGCTCACTCTTGCATATTATATACTTATTGCAACTAAGGTTGAGAAGGTCAATGAACCGACCACTTGCAATTTTATTTTATCGTTATAGACTTTTGAATGATGTAATAATTTAATTTCCGTATTTGAATGATTGTAATTAAAGGTTAAAAAACCTGGGATATTTTTATTTAAGTTTAATCATGTATGGGCAGGTTTTACTATTCAATTTTATTATGATTGGGTAGTTAGAAATGAATTTTTGATTAAGTAAACACCAAATCTTGAGAAAATGAAGTACCAAGATTTGGGGGTGTCACAAGTTGGTATCAAAGCTTTAGGTTATGAACCTTAGGTGGGGAAAAGCCTTAGAAAGTAACCTTTGAAAAGATATTGGAGATAACTCTTATCGAGTTTTAAGGAAGAAGTAATAAAACACTTATGTGCTTTTGTGTTTATAGTTTATGTACTCGTGAGTGTCGAGTAGAAATGATTACTAATTAAAACTTTAAAACTTTGTTGTCATGATGACTAATGTCGGAGAATCCAGTCAGGCTAGGGAGGAGGGACCTCAAATGCCTAATGAGGAGGAGCCTCGCGACATTCAGGTAGTTTGAGAACAACTACTGCCACGGGAGTCAGCCCCGTTGGTCACAGTAGTGATGAGGATGATGATGTGGAGACAAACGAGGAGGTTCCCGTTGAGTTGCCACAGGAGGATGATGAGGACGAGGACGAGGACGAGGACGAGGACGCTCCATTAACCTCAATGGCTGCTCGTATGTACGATGAAGTCTACGACCGTAACGTGGAACTTCAGGATACAGTTGAGGAGTTATAGGAGATAGTAGCTGAACAACAGACTGCAATGACACAAAAAGACAGCGAGATCCAGGATCGTGAGGAACGACTGACAAATGCTTAGGAGAAACTAGTACAGACCGAAGGAGAAAAAGAACAATTTATCGAGGTGGTCACTGAACTGAAGAACAAGCTGAAGGAAGAAGCTACCAAGAGGGCGAGAGCTGAAGATGCATACGAGGAAGCTTTTCAACGAACTGGAAGAGCAGTAAGGAACTCACAGGCGAAGAGGATGAAGATGGAAGAGATGGATAAAGTATTTAACACCGCAATTAATCGAGCTCAAGATCGGGTCATGGGATTTCCTATTCAGTTCGAGACACTGCCATCATACGTATTAGATCACAGAACAATGTTTCGGGTCATGGAGGAAGAACGTGATCGGACTAAAAAGTATCTTAATAGAACATCGTAGTTGTTGTACGATGAGTGAAAGGTTAAATAAATTGTAAATCCCAAGTGTTGTGCAACCTATGAGATATGACTATGATGTTGTCCTGAAACTTTTGTAGTTCAGGAAAGTAATGTAGATAGCAGTGATACTATTGTTTTATGTTTCAAAAAGGTTATGAATAAATAAAAGTTGTTACTTTATTAAAAGTGTTATGTGTTATGTGGTTAATTCTTTTTGGAGACAAGTTAAGTAGAATTACTTAAAAGAATTGAATAATAGTCTAATGAATGTATTTTAACAGAAAATGCCTCCCAGACGTCAACCACCAAAACAGAGAACCACTGAAGGAACCAATAACGACAATGTTGATGGTAACCCCGTTCAACAATTAGTGACACTACTGACAGGAGTGTTGCAGAATCAACCACAAAACCATGGTACAACGTTTAAGGATTTCAAGGCGGTTGGACCACCTGAATTCCGTGGGTCCATGAATCCAGTCGAAGCACAAACCTGGATTATGGAGATAGAAAAGGTATTCGATGTCGCTAGGGTAGGGGATGACTAGAAGACCGCTTTCGCAACATTCATGTTGAAAGCAGAAGCTAGTTATTGGTGGTAGGCCAATAAAACTCGTGAAGGGCCAGGAGTGATGACCTGGGATAGGTTCAAGGAGTTGTTCTTCGAGACCTATTTTTCGGAGAGTTCGAAGAGTCAGTTAGAAGTGCAGTTTCTGGAATTAAAGCAGGGAACGATGACGGTATTTGAGTATGTCGCGAAATTCAACGAATTGGCGAGGTTTGCGCCATATCAGGTCAGCACAGACGAGCGTAAGGTGAAGAGATTTGAATAGGGACTGAAGCCCTGGCTATACAGTAGGGTTTCCCTGTTCCAATTGAAGACATTTGCAGCAGTGATGGAGAAGGCAGTACTCGCTGAAGGTGGAGGCGAGGCAGTGACAAAGTTCAATCAGGAACAAAAGAAGAAGAAGAATGAAAATGAGTTTAAGAATAGAGGTGGTAGCGGTGGAAACAACAACAGTTTGAAGAGGAAGTGGAATGGAAACATGGGTGCTGGAAACCAGCAGGGTAACCAACAAAACAAAAAGTTTGAAGCATGTGCGACATGCGGGAAATTTCACGAGGGTGCGTGCTTGATGGGGAAACGAGTTTGCTTCAATTGTGGCCAAGAGGGTCACATCGCCCCAAATTGCACTCAACTAAAGAAGAATGCGTGCTTCACGTGCGGATCCAAGGATCACTTTGCTCGTGAATGCCCTAAGAAGAAGGATGGAGTGACTACCAGAAGCAATGGAGGTAACAATGGAGGTACATGGGCCATTGCAGGATCTGCGGCATCAAATAAACCCACAGCCAGAACCTTCAACATGACTGTGCAAGATGTTGTGCAATCAAAAGATGTGGTGTCAGGTATTATCCCAATCAATGATATAAATGCTTATGTATTATTTGATTCGCGTTCTACTTGTTCGTTTATATCTAATGAATGCTAAGAGGTTAGAATTTCCTAGAGAAGAACTGAATTTTCCTTTGAACATAGAAATTGTGAATAAGGAAGTAATCCCTGTTAGATTCGTATACAAGAACTGTAGGGTGAACATTAAAGAAAATATCTTTATAGTAGATTTGATTCCGATTAGACTTGGAGAGTTTGATGTTATTTTGGGAATGGATTGGTTGTTCAAATATGGAGCGGTAATTGATTTCCAAAAGAAGTGTGTAAACCTTATGACTCCGTCACCGTATTCTATAATAGCAAGTCGCCTAGACAGATGAAATGTCTTACAATTATGCAGTCCAAGAAATTGTTGAGTCAAGGCTGTGTGGGCTATTTAGCTTACATGGATACTCAGAAGAAGAATGTAAAATTGGAAGAAATACCAGTAGTGAGGGAATTCGAAGACGTTTTTCCATAGGATTTTCCAGGACTTCCGCCTGACAGAGAAATTGAGTTCGTGATCGACTTAGCGTCGAGAACAACACCGATATCGAAGGCCCCGTACAGAATGGCTCCGGTAGAAATGAAGGAACTGATGGTACAATTACAAGAATTGCTAGACAAGAAGTATATTCAACCAAGCGTATCGTCGTGGGGAGCGCCGATTTTATTCGTGAAGAAGAAGGATGGGTCGATGCGTCTTTGCATTGATTATAGAGAATTGAACAAAGTCACTATTAAAAATAAATACCCGTTGCCAAGAATAGATGACTTGTTTGACCAGTTGAAAGGTGCTAAATACTTTTCGAAAATAGATTTGAGAAGTGGGTATCACCAGTTGAAAGTGAGGAAGGAGGATATACCACGAACGACATTTAGAACTCGGTATGGACATTACGAGTTTCTGGTGATGTCTTTTGGTTTAACCAATGCACCTGCTGCATTCATGGATTTGATGAATAGGGTGTTTAAACCATTCTTAGACAAGTTTGTAGTGGTATTCATCGACGACATTCTAGTGTATTCCAAAACTAAAGAAGAACACATGGAACACTTACGTTTGACATTGGAAACACTAAGAAAGGAAAAGTTGTATGCAAAATTCTCTAAGTGCAAATTTTGGCTCGACCGTGTACAATTTTTGGGGCATGTGATTGACAAAGATGGGATTTCAGTGGATCCGTTAAAAGTGGAAGCTGTGATCAATTGGGAACAACCAAGAACACCATCAGAAGTGAGGAGTTTCTTGGGACTGGCTGGTTATTATAGAAGATTTATTCAGGATTTTTCTAAGATAGCCACTCCGCTAACAAATTTGACAAGGAAAGCTGTAAAATTCGTTTGGACGGAGAAATGTGAAGAGAGTTTCCAAGATTTGAAGAAGAAGTTAAGTGTGGCACCTGTGTTGGCATTACCAGATAATACAGGAAATTTTGTGGTGTATAGTGATGCCTCACACAAAGGGTTGGGTTGTGTTCTTATGCAGAACGGCAAAGTTATTGTGTATGCATCAAGACAACTGAAGGATTATGAGAAAGGGTATCTGACTCATGATTTGGAATTGGCTGCAGTTATATTTGCTCTGAAGATATGGAGACGCTATCTTTATGGAAAGAAATGTGTACACAGACCACAAAAGTCTGAAGTATATTTTCACTCAGAAGGATTTGAACATGCGTCAAAGAAGATGGATGGAACTGATAAAAGATTACGATTGTGAGATCTTTTATCATCCGGACAAACGAATGTGGTTGCAAATGTTTTAAGCAGGAAAGGTCGGAAAAAGTTAATGTTGAGAACCACCGGCATTTGGCGCAGCGGTTAAGGATTGATTGGGGGTGAGCCGTAAACCCGGACATCTTCAGTTCGATCCCCGCTAGCAACATTTGTTAAAAACTCATAAATGGACGTGGTGGCCACGGGTCGCACGTTTCAGGGTGGAGCCATGTCTTAGGTCGAGCATGTTCGTAAGCCTGGTCCATGGTGGGGAGATTAGTCCGACTGCGGTTGGAAAACTCCACATTATCAAAAAAAAAAAGTTAATGCTGATAACAACTCAGGAGGAGCTCATTTCAGCAATGACAAAACTGGAGTTGGAAATCAAATTTCCAAAAGAATCTGACGAACAACTATTCCAGATAGAAGCTGGTCCAACTTTAGTGGACAAAGTGAAGGATGCTCAACTACAAGAGGAAGAGTGTGGAAAAATCAAAGAGAATTTGATTGAGGGTAGTGATGTAAAATACAAGATCGACACCGAAGGACTACTACGGTTTGAGGGAAGAATCTGGGTTCCAACAACACCAGAGCAGAAAGAAGAAATTTTGACCGAAGCTCATAACTCAACATATTCAATTCATCCAGGAAGCATGAAAATGTATCAAGATTTGTGCCGACATTTTTGGTGGTCGAATATGAAAAGGGACATTGCATAATGCGTAGCGAAATGCTTGACATGTCAAAGAGTAAAAGCTGAACATCAAAGACCCATCAGATTACTTCAACCGTTGGAAATACCGGAATGGAAGTGGGAACACATCACAATGGATTTTGTGGTGGGTCTTCCAACTACTCAGAGAGGATGCGATGCGATTTGGGTGATAGTGGACAGACTGACTGAAATCAGCGCACTTTCTACCAATAAAGATTAGATTCAATCTTAATCAGTTGGCAAGATTGTACATTAAAGAGATCGTTTTGAGGCATGGAGTGCCAGTATCAAATTTATCCGATAGAGATTCGCGATTCACATCTAATTTTTGGAAGAAACTACAAGAATGCATGGGGACACAGTTGCGAATGAGTACAACTTATCATCCACAAACAGATGGCCAAAGCGAACGAACAATTCAAACTTTAGAAGATATGCTAAGAGCATGTGTCATGGACTTTAAAGGAAGCTGGGAAGAACATTTATCGTTGGTGGAATTTACTTACAACAACAGTTATCACACGAGCATCGGCATGCCACCTTACGAAGCATTGTACGGCAGAAAGTGCATAACTCCACTGTGCTGGGATAAAGTCGGTGAACGTCAACTGCTAGGACTGGAACTAGTGCAACAAATTGTTGACGTTGTCAAACTCATCAGGACAAGATTGGTAGCAGCTCAAAACAGACAGAAAAAGTATGTTGATCAACACAGACAAGATCGTGCATTCGACGTAGGAACTTTTGTATTCCTAAAAGTTTCTCCTTGGAAAGGAAAATTCGTTTCGGTAAAAAGGGAAAGCTAAGTCCGAGGTTTATTGGACCCTTTGAAGTTCTGCGAATAGTGGGAGAAGTGGCTTACGAGGTAGCTCTACCTCTAGAGTTGGAAAACATTCATAATATTTTTCACATTTCGGTGTTACGACCATATAAACCCGACTACAAACATGTGATCGAGTACGAACCGTTGCAGTTTGAGAAAGATTTGTCTTATGAAGAGGTTCCTATCCAGATAGTCGACAGGAAAGAACAAGTGCTCAAGAATAAAGTGATACCTTCTGTGAAGGTGATATGGAGGAACCACAACGCACTACAAAAAATGGAGATTCAGCAACAACCAATTTTCGTTGCTAAAGGTGCCAAATTTCGTTGCTAAAGGTTTTTGGCAACGACTTTACTGTCGTTGTGTCTTTCGTTGCGCAATGAGCGTTGCTAATTGTTCCGCAACGAACGTATTTTTTTCGTTGCCAAAAGTAATACATTTTGCAACGAAATTTGGCTTTCGTACGAGACATCGATCCTTTAGCAACAAAATGTATTGTTGCAGAATAATTAAAATTGCGTTGCTAAAAACCCCCATTTCGTTGTAAAAGCATGCTAATTGGCAACGAAATGAACTCTTTTTTTTTGCAACGACCATGCATTTTCGTTGCAATTGACACCATTTTGCAACGACATTTTTCGTTGCAGTAAATTATGAAAATTGTTGCTTAAGCTTGCTTTTGTTGCGGAATGTAAACTTTTTAGCAACGATTTTCGTTGCTGATTATATTATTTGGCAACGACATTATGTTGAATCAGCAACAAAAATATTTGTTGCTGGTTATTTTTCAATAGCAACGAAAGTTGTTGATTAGCAACGACATTATATATTGTCGTTTCTTTATGTGCAACGAAAGTTGATATGATTTGCAACGATAAAAAATGTTGCCTTTTATTTTAATATTAACAACAATATCATCTCCGTTGTTATTAGGTTAAATTTTCATTGCCAAATATTATATTTTTAATGTCATTAGCAAGAAAAATTTGCTGCTAAATGTATAAAAAATTATTGATATATTAAAACTTATTCAATGCTTTAGTAACGAATTATATTGTTGCCAAATCAAAATTTAACATTCTTTTTGTGTACCTGACTGGCTCAATATCCCCATAGCAAATAATGACAAAAATACAAAAAACTAAAATATTATTAACTTAATAAAATCATCCACTACATAATCATTCATTATAAGTTTTATTCCAAACTAGTAAGAACTTGGGGTAGGCAGGGAAAGAATCCCATATAGAAACATAGAGGCAGATGCATCTGAAATAAAATATAAATTCCATATATTGCGTAGGGCCGTAGGCAATATAAGTTTCTGGTACATGAAACTTTTCCTCACATGTTGTGTGCTGATTACAAAATACTTGATACCTATTTACTATATGTCCAGTCATGTCTTCAGTAAATTTTAATTTTTGTTATTTCATTAAAAGTTGGATGTTACTAGATAGTGTGTGACCTCACATGGCCCACGATCATGGTTGTTAGAATAAGAGAAGTTTGGAGCACAGTAGCTACCCATTTCAATAGGCTCTATCAAGTACTATAAGTATGAGCACTTGATGCGGTACGGAACATGAAAATTAAGAAATATATTATTATACCGCTGTGCAACAGGATCCATAAAGCACGCCCAAATATAATAGCAGGTTACATCAGTAATAGTTTCACAAGATTAAGCAGCTTACACTCTTGTAACACTATTTTCACTGTTGCACGTAACATGAAACCAAGTACATGGATTGACAAGAGTTGGATCCCAACTTTGCAGAACATTGTTAAGATCAGCTAAACTGTTCTTCAGTGCATTCAGAGCATCGCTTCACTACTACAAACCAGTAAATAACACGTAAAAAGCGTTGTGGATACGCCATTTCGATTAGCATACATGCACTGGAGATGTATCCAATGCGGATACATCTGGATACATATCATGGCCATATCCATTATTAGAAAATAAACATATAAGGTTTGATTTGCTACAGATATCATGAAGTGAACAAAATAGATATATTATGCAGTAATTTTATACCTGAGGTAAGAATTAATCATCAAGTTAATGTTGGTTACGTGCAAAAATGAACTATAAGAGAGACATCAATATAAATGACCAAAAGACTAACCACTGCTAATCATATGAAATCAGAACTTCATATGATTACTGCTTTAATATACTTACAAATCACTCAATATGGATGACTCATGTACTTGTTATGTTATAGAAATTTGGTATACCTGTGTGAAGAAACAAGCCCCAGATTTAGTCACTTGTTTACATTTCATCCTTGTTCTAATTGTAGAAACTCCATCCCACCTTCCTGCTGATGCATAATTGTTGGCCATTTCAACATACGGAGCTGCAGCCTGGGGTTCAATCTCAAAAAGACGATCAGCCACATATTGACCAATCTCTATGATGTGGTGAATCTTGCAAGCATCCAGCAATGCACCCCATATGCCCTCATCAGGTTTAACAGGCATATTGTGAATGAATTCTAGTGCTTCTTTTAGCTTTCCTCTATGTCCAAGAAGATCAGCCATACAAGAGTAATGGTCTACTTCAGGATTTAGTTTATATACTTTAGTCATCAATCAAAACACTCCCAACCTTTCTCACGGAAACCTGCGTGATTGCAAGCCTAAAGTATCCTTGCATTGCTACCTTTGCTCGGTCTGACATTGAATGCTGCCTTCCAAGTGCTGGGTGAATAATTGGCCGAGCAGCACTAGAGGGTACATCTCTAAACAAAAAAACACCTGTAAGAACTATATCAATTATTCCCATCAATCTTGAGAAGGATACTTAATCAGCACTCACCTGTTTCTAACACTTTCCTCATTATTTACAGGAACAATCTCATCATCAAGTTCATCCTCATCTTGCACAACTGTTGTGTTCTCTCCAATTCCTAAGTTTTGAAGCCATTCTTTAACCTTGAAAGACAATGTACTAATTAGATATACAGTAAAGCCTTTCATGACAACATGATGATGGATCTGAAGTAAAAATTGTAAAGGCACAAGCTAAGAGGGCCACGATTCATCAAAGGGTAACATACAAAGTAAACTGCAAGGAACTTAAAGCACCTGCTCTTGCTTCTCATTAATCTCCTCAATAAATGCATGTCTCTTCAATGTGAAGTGTAAATAAAATACTTGTGAAGCTTTCTTCTTTAACAGCCACTTGAACTGTAAAAAAATTTGAAAAACAAATGACGCTAGACTTAAATCGTTGTTAAAACATTAAGATAATATATCCAAACTGCAGCCTTAAAGCACCATTTAGTTAATGACTATATAACATACCCAGAGATCAAAAAAAATTACTAACAAGCAAAAAGTTATGTGTCTGAAAAGATGGTTGAATATTATACTTAATAATTGTTCTCTTATCTTTAATCAAGTTGATAAGATATTTCATAGTTCAACTGGTCACGTACTAACAATTTCACTACTCCTTTCCAAAAAACCCAGTAAAGTAAATTTAGTTCAAATTTATGTTTTTTAAAACCGAATCCTAAGTATATTAAAACCGAATCCTAAGTATACAAAAACAAATACCTTCAAAATTAGATCCAAATAATAAAAAATTAGAGCATTTTCCAAATAATTCCAGTTTTCATATGTGAAAACAAACGAAAAGGGTGAAGATTTAGAGGTTGAAATTGCAAACCTCGGATGCCGGCGTTGTTAATTAAACAATGCCCAAGCTTTTTCTACCGCCCGGAGCATCGGTGGTGACATCGAGCGCCAAAGCAACGGCTCGAGGAGGAGTAGAGGACTGATTGATCTGATCACATAGAGACTTGAGCCGATTGGCGCGCCGAGCGGCAACAATCACCTTGCAACCAGCCTTGGCAAGGGTGATGCAGAAATCCCAGCCGAGCCCCAATGATGCTCCGGTGATCAGAACCACCTTGTCCTCTAGATCGCACCATGGCTCTAGCTGGGTCGACACTTAGCTGGGGCAGGCCATCGATTGATTTACTTTTGGCTCTAGAACAGGGAAAATATTAGGAGGAAAGAGACTCTGAGCGACGTAATAGGATCAGTTGCCACTTTCTCCCTCCTCTTTCACGTTCTCCTCCGTTCGCCGCTCCATCATTGCAGCAAAGAACTGATTTTGAATCAATCACTAAATGCCTCTTCAATTTTAGGTTTCTAAAGTCAGATCCCCAAATTTTTTGTCGACTGGTTTGGTTGGGTTGGGTCGGTGACAAAACTATATTAAGGAAAGAATGGGAAAAGGTTGAATCCGGACTTTCCCTACCTAAATTACATTCAATTTTCTTAATTATATCCATTTTGTTCAATTTTTTTGGAATAAGCTCCTCTTAATCAAAAATTAATTTAAAAACAATTTTTATAAATAAAAAAATTTTTTAAAAAAAAAGCTTTAATTTTTTTTAAAAAAGATTTTATTTTTAAACCAATATATTTAAAAAAAAAACTTCAACGATGGCCATTGGGTAAAGGATCTCACATCTAATTTGGGAAAACTACTGAACGCTATTTGAATTGGCGTTGATTTTTTAGATATTTTTTTAGCTAAAAATCAGAAAGGTAACCGACGCCACTTAAATTTTTTTTAAAAAAAACGAATTTAAAAAAATTATCTTAATTTTTTAAAAAATGATTTTATTTTTTTAAAGAAATTAGAACAAAAAAAATGTGATCCAATGCCAAACTAACCGGCATTGTAACTTTTTTTTAATTTTTATAAAACAAATTTGTAAAAAAGAAGAGTAAGATGTAACATC
>JAINUV010001096.1:0-226538 GCA_020205505.1 Panax japonicus
GAAGACTTGTTATTGAATAACGATTTGTTCAGTTATTTCAAAGTTCTCCGAACTTTGGTTTCATTCTATCAAAATAGATAGTTTGTTGTTTTGAATTCTTATACATTTATTGTATGTCTTAACTTGCGGGGCAAATTAGTTGCTCACCCTTGCTAAATAAAACTTTTCAGCTAGGGACGAAGTGGCAGGAGGTACTGCAAAGAATAAAGGCAAAGGCATCGTAATAAATTAGTTTTATGAACAGTATTATTTATATTGTTGTATTGTAAACCCTTTTTGTATATCTAAAGGGTATGTTTGTAAAGTTAAGGTTAGAAAACCTGGATGATGTATTATTAAACTCTGATAAAAACTTATGAAAGTTACTATCTATATATATTATGGGTAGTTAAATATTATTTATATTGTGGATCGTGAACACCAAATTCGGGGGTCAGGTAACCCGGATTTGGGGATGTCACATAATAAGTGTAATTAGAATTCTGATTTCTGCACCTGTAATTGTGACGCACCAAAATTCGGGTATCCTTAAAACCCAGCACCTGGTGCTACATGGTACGATTCAATCATCATACATCCATATAATATTAAAGACATCAATGTAATTTCAATATTATTACTGTGACGCCCCCAAAATAGGTATACATCACCTATCTTGAGTCGCCAAATACATGGTACAAAACTCAAATACAACTTAATTATACAACAGTCGTGTAAAATACGACAAAACATATGCTGTGAGTTTTAATACAAATATTGTCATCTAGACAATATCCACACTCAATTGAGTCCTCATTACATTTATTATCACACTATTTAACAGAATAGTGAGAACTACTAATGCTATTATCTGGACCGTCACTCCGTTCCCCGACTAGTCCCTATTACGTTCTCATTTCCTGAAGAGAACAATGAAAGTAAAAGGGTGAGCTCAACTAGCCTAGTAAAAAATATTATGACTAAGATAATACATAATAAATTATCGTTAGCCTTCAACAATGTTAAACTGATACAATATAACAAAAATCAAGTTTAACTGCAGCGGAACAAGCAATCCATTAAAAGAGTCAAGTAGAGAATAAAATCTACTATCTTTTATGATTCAAAAGATTTTCATCACTTTTATCGCTGTGACTCAGCTTAATAAATAATCCACATCATCCCTACACTACGACCAAGGATATTCATTAGTAGTATCACAACCACAAATTATCCATACACTACGGGCCAAGGATATTCGTGTATTCATCAATGACCATGATCATGCCAACAACTGTCCATCAATGCACTACGGGTCAATGATGACTTTTACCACATTCTGGTCATAATCATACCAAGTCCATCTATTCACTACAGGCCACAGATGACTTTCAACATAATATAAACATGAGGATTATGACAATGATATAAGAATTCAATAAAACAAGTTCAAGAATTAATTTATCCAGGAACTAATAACATCCAAATTGTCAACATGATACTTCTTTGTAGAGTAAAATTCAAGAATGCTCAGAAGAATATTTTCATGAAAAGATACTGGATGAAGCGCAAATATCAAGGATATTCCACTAATTTCATGGAGTATAGAAGTCAAAACTTTAACCAACTGAGTATAATAAAGAATGGAATAACAAAATAAATCACCAGGCATGCGATAGACCGCACAGACAGGTTATTCCAACAGAATAGTAAATAACGGAATCAGGTCATGCGTAAACGCACAGACAGGATATTCCAACAGAATAATAAATAACAGAACCAGGTCAGGCGAAATTCGCACCGACAGGATATTCCAACAGAATAATAAATAACAGAACCAGGTCATGCGTAAACGCACAAACAAGATGTTCCAACAGAATAATAAAGAATGGAATAACAAAAAAATTTTACCATGTATGAGGTACTTCGCATAGACAGGTTATTACAACATAATGATAAAGAATGGAATAATAGAAGAATTTCACCAAGTATAGGGTAGACCGAGTATACAGGTTATTCCAACAGAATAAAAAAATGGAATAACAGAAGTTCTCTTCATGAATACGAAAGAAATAATACCCCTTACCTTAGAACAAACTGGTTATAGGAGTAGTGAAATAGCAGAATACTTTTCTTCTTTCTCTCTATAGTTTCTCTCTCTAGAGTTTCAGTGAATTCGTAAGAAATGATGAAGGAATGAGCTTCTATTTATAGGAGAATGGACTGAATATTAACTAATTCCTGAACGGTCGAGATTGATTTACTTTTAAAACGGACGGTCCAGATTGGTTTACTATAAAATATTCTAATAAAAAAAAATCTTTTAAATAAAATATAATATATTCTATTTATAATCTAATAAAATGAATAACTTTATAAAAGTATTATGTTTTATATAAAAAAAATTTACTATGCAAAACACTATGCAGGCACTATGCAAACACTATGCATAATAAAATATAATATATTCTATTTATAGTATAATAAAACGAATAACTTTATAAAAGTATTCTGTTTTATATAAAAAGATTTTACCATGCAAAACACTATGCATAATAGAATATAATATATTATATTTATACTCTAATAAAACGAATAACTTTATAAAAGTATTCTGTTTTATATAAAAAGTTTTTCTGTTTTATTACATTAATAATACTAATAAAACAAAACTTCATCATCATTATTATAATTCACACTATTAATCGACCAGGTCGTTCCCAGTAAAGAAGGGGCTTTCCAATAAGAATTTCTCCCTATTGGCTCGCAATTAGGTGACCAAACCTCTCCTTGGCAGAACTTCTAGACATCGTTAATATTACAAATAATAATATTAATAACTTTGTCGTCTCAATTATTGATTTAATAATATATAAAATATCGACAATAATTGAATCAATTAACGTGAGATACTATGCAACAATTACTGAAGCAATAATTGAACAAAACTGAGTGACTTCTCACGTAAGCATCAATAATCAATATTGTGTGTTACTATGCAACCACGCGTATTCATATACTTTTAACACCGGGTGTTTCAACAGTTAACGATAAAACTTCCGCCGTTATTTTCATAAAATATTTTTGTTATTTTCTCAATCTGACAATAATTCCGTTGTGGGGTCCACCAATAATTGTGTCGTCGTACGAATATTCCTTGTTAAAACGAATATTCCCCAACCAATCGAATATTATATAACAACTTCCGTACTTTGCAAAATTTATAACTATTACCCACAACTATAACATTATATCAAATTCATTCCATAATATTCAAAAAATGATAATTATAGAAAATTCATCTTTATTCATAAAAGTTGGGGTCTTACAATTACAATATGTCACCTTCTAGTCATAGGATCTAGATACATTTACATATTCAAACATACTAATGAATATTACATTATTCAAATAATACATTAATTCACATGTGACTTTCATTCACCACAAAAGATACATGCAATAAGCAAATAAAAATACTATTCATTTACTTTAACCTTTCCTTAATTAATCTTCATCAGATTCTTTAGTCCGCTTCATTTTGCTAAAAATATATATTTAAAGCAAGAGTGAGCATTCGATTGCTCAGTAAGTATAACAGTTGAATAAAAATTAACATCATGATTAAAATCACCCTATTCAGTAGTCTTCAACAATTGAACAATAATTGTAAAGCAATTCAAATAAATAGGAATAAAAAATTTCCTTTAACCTCCTTTCTGAGCGATCATCAAGATCTTA
Organism: Panax japonicus; assembly: GCA_020205505.1. Classification (NCBI taxonomy): domain Eukaryota; kingdom Viridiplantae; phylum Streptophyta; class Magnoliopsida; order Apiales; family Araliaceae; genus Panax; species Panax japonicus. Next base: position 3,721 of record JAINUV010001096.1, read on the forward strand.
AACTTTTCTTTTCAAACAATTCTGTTTTACGGAAACCGATAGAATATCTAGCAACAAAAGTTAAAAATATTCTCCACAAGGACTTTAGGTGATCAACCTATCATACCCTATATTATGCATAACATATCAAGATTAAACGATTATATGCGTTTATTTTTCCCCAACACTCCCTTGTGTCTGTTTATTTTAGGTTTTGACACTCCCCTATGTATTGTCAGATTTCACTACAAAAAATAAGGTCATTGCCGACGGCACGTGCCGTCGCCAATGACCCTTTTGCCGTCAGCAATGGGGTCATTGGCGACGGGACGTACCGTCGCCCTCACCGTCGCCGTATGGGTCGTCGCCCCGGTCTCCCGTCGTTCGCCGTCGGCAAGTGGGTCATTAGCGACGGGTGTCATTGCCGACGGCGTGCCGTCGCCTATGACGCATTGCCGACGGCAAGGCCGTCACCAATGGGCCCGTCGCCAATGACCCACTTTAAAAAAATAATAATAAAATTGCAAAATTCCCCTGTTCATTTACATATACATTGTACCTGTTGTACCTGTTATAAACTAAGAAAAATAAATAATGACAATATACGCATATCAATAACAATCATATCTTTTACTATCAACAATTAATATAATTAGATACCAAACTCAAATTTATACAACTCAAAAGCTAAATACATACATGAAAGTCAAAATATAAATATAAACAACTACTGCCCAAGATCAGGAATCTCTGTCCCATCGCCAGTCCCATCCTCCATAGTCTCATCCGCATCAGCTCGAAAATCATCACCATCTCCTCCACGAGCATCACCTGTGCCGCCATCTCCACCTCCACGAGTCTCATCAACAAGACCCTACAAAATTAAAATATTAATAACGGAGTCCCCAAAATAGATCATATTTATATTATTTTAGTTTGTGTCAGTTGTAACGCGTGTCAGTAACTCGGTCTCCGTATGTCGGAATCGAGTACCGTCAGTTGTAACGCGTGTCTAATACCTACGCGGTGCTGTGTGTGTGTTTGCGTGGCGTTCGGACGGACGATGCGGGTTTCGGGCTCTTTTTCGGCTTTTTGGCTAAGTGTGGTTCAGTTTCGCAAACTAGGCGGTAAGTCGGTCTCCGTATGTCGGAATCGAGTACCGTCAGTTGTAACGCGTGTCTAATACCTACGCGGTGCTGTGTGTGTGTTTGCGTGGCGTTCGGACGGACGATGCGGGTTTCGGGCTCTTTTTCGGCTTTTTGGCTAAGTGTGGTTCTGTTTCGCAAACTAGGCGGTAACTCGGTCTCCGTATGTCGGAATCGAGTACCGTCAGTTGTAACGCGTGTCTAATACCTACGCGGTGCTGTGTGTGTGTTTGCGTGGCGTTCGGACGGACGATGCGGGTTTCGGGCTCTTTTTCGGCTTTTTGGCTAAGTGTAGTTCAGTTTCGCAAACTAGGCGGTAACTCGGTCTCCGTATGTCGGAATCGAGTACCGTCAGTTGTAACGCGTGTCTAATACCTACGCGGTACTGTGTGTGTGTTTGCGTGGCGTTCGGACGGACGATGCGGGTTTCGGGCTCTTTTTCGGCTTTTTGGCTAAGTGTGGTTCAGTTTCGCAAACTAGGCGGTAAGTCGGTCTCCGTATGTCGGAATCGAGTACCGTCAGTTGTAACGTGTGTCTAATACCTACGCGGTGCTGTGTGTGTGTTTGCGTGGCGTTCGGACGGACGATGCGGGTTTCGGGCTCTTTTTTCGGCTTTTTGGCTAAGTGTGGTTCAGTTTCGCAAACTAGGCGGTAACTCGGTCTCCGTATGTCGGAATCGAGTACCGTCAGTTGTAACGCGTGTCTAATACCTACGCGGTGCTGTGTGTGTGTTTGCGTGGCGTTTGGACGGACGATGCGGGTTTCGGGCTCTTTTTCGGCTTTTTGGCTAAGTGTGGTTCAGTTTCGCAAACTAGGCGGTAACTCGGTCTCCGTATGTCGGAATCGAGTACCGTCAGTTGTAACGCGTGTCTAATACCTACGCGGTGCTGTGTGTGTGTTTGCGTGGCGTTCGGACGGACGATACGGGTTTCGGGCTCTTTTTCGGCTTTTTGGCTAAGTGTGGTTCAGTTTCGCAAACTAGGCGGTAACTCGGTCTCCGTATGTCGGAATCGAGTACCGTCAGTTGTAACGCGTGTCTAATACCTACGCGGTGCTGTGTGTGTGTTTGCGTGGCGTTCGGACGGACGATGCGGGTTTCGGGCTCTTTTTCGGCTTTTTGGCTAAGTGTGGTTCAGTTTCGCAAACTAGGCGGTAACTCGGTCTCCGTATGTCGGAATCGAGTACCGTCAGTTGTAACGCGTGTCTAATACCTACGCGGTGCTGTGTGTGTGTTTGCGTGGCGTTCGGACGCGTGTCTAACATCTTTACATTTTTCAGAATTTTCGGCAGCACCTCCCTATGGTCTTCAAGTACACGAAATAGAGTAACACATCGTAGTCTAAATATGCACCCGAAGAACATCAAGAGATATATACTGACCGAAAATTCAAAAAATATAAAGACGTGCTCAAGTCGTTAACACCGACCTAAGTGAGATCGAAACATACAAGAACAGTCCCAAAACGGGGACTATTTGAGATTCACTCCTACTAAGTGAATCTCAAACGGGTTTCTAAGCTTCCTAAACTATATGAAAATATGCATGTATGAAATTGAACTATTTCCTAGAACAAAAAAGAATACTATATTATTGAGAATGAATTATGAACCCAAAATTTTTATGGTTCTTACTCATAATTAAAAACTGTTTTTGATTTCCTTTGACATAAAAGCTCAAAATAGTTTCATAAGAGAATTGACATAACATACTTATCTATATAAGCTAAAAAGAGATTCAATCAATCAGACTATAACAGGAATGCTTGATAGCCACATATTAATTTTCCTAAAATTCATTTATCCAAATTACAACCAACCAACATTCACGAACGCATTTGTTTGATGTCAGTCAAACATGAAACAAAATATTTAACACTATTAACCAAATAAGCACGTCACGAGTTCCTATAGTTTTTGCCTAAGATTTACTATGTTTGATCAGAGATAACTTCATGATCACTTGCAAAGACAAGTAAAATACAAAGACATGAAGGTGTGCACTCATTGACCACACACTCGCTACCAAAGTAGGTAATTTAGTCGACACGCCATCAATATAATGGTTCATGTTTACTTTTCTTGAAAAATTAAGTTGAGGTCTTGTCTTCATGTTACTGTAATATATAATTTTTCAGTTTATAATATAAGCACATGTTTGTATTCTAATTTCATTATCATGCCACAACTAAAGCTAACAACATATTATTTTTAGAGGTCAACATGAAACAAATTCATCCTTAATATTTGCAAATGGGGACTCTTTTTGTGGGCTGAAGAAACTATTTACAAAGTTGTCTTTACTACATTGCAGCTCAATGAACTTTTGCTTACCTTTTCACTACTAAATTGCAGAAAAATTGAAGAGGAGACTTCTCATTTTTTTCGTTTGACATTCTCACACACAAAAAAAAACAAAAAAACTCTAGCAAACATTGCAATTGATATTTTTATGTAAACTTGCAAACATTTGAAAGAGAGGAAGATTAACTTGCAAATAATTGTAGTCGAAATTGGGAGAAAACTAACAAACATTATTAGCTAGGTTAAATTTGGGGGAAAACTGAAATTGGGATATGATTACCTTGTAGTCGAGAGAAACAGAGAGCGAGGGACGACGGTAGAAGAGAGACGGCGACGGCAAGAAAAGGGCAGTGGGCGACGGGAGAGAGAAGGCGACGACGGCAGCAGGAAAAAGGGAAGAAAAAAAAAAGAGAAATGAAAAAAAACGCAGCTGCTGTAAATAAAAATTAACTCATTAGCGACGGCAGTCAATACCGACGGCATAGGCCGTCGCCTATGACCTTTTCCCAAGCCCGCCAAAAAATTCCCACCAAAATTAGGCCCGGGAAGGGTCATTCTCGACGGGCATCATTAGCGACGGTTATGCCGTCGCTAAAGAGGTTATTGGCAACGGGGTTTCTGCCGTCGCGAATGATGCCGTCGCCAATGACCTGTTTTTTTGTAGTGTTTTTTTGACTTAAAAACTCCCCTAATAATAGGGTTGTTTATCTCAGTCTTATCACCAGAGTTCGTACCAATTCAGTTTGGTTTGGAATAACTCTACTTATCATCAACGAATTAATATAATTCAATAAAACACCTTATATGCATGTCTAGCTGAAACAATTGGCATCGACATACTTTCTAACCCAATTCATGAATAATATGAACTTCAGAAACACAAACAGTTCAATAACATATAACAATTCTTTCAATTTGCACATAAGTGTAGATGTTGGCATATACCCCAATTTATAGCTCAAAACTTGTACAATATATAACATTTGCATAAGTATAGAATTTACTTGCACAAAATAAAAAGTGACAAATATGACAACCAATTGTTTGGATACAAATCAAACAAGAGTTAGAAACTTGTTACAAGTAAAATTTTTACAATATTAGAAATTTATCTGACACACTCCTTACAGCTTACGCTAAATTGTTCTTCAAACGGCCTACATAATACATTTAAGGTCGACATAACATATAGTAACAAAAACGATGCTACACTTTGGTTTACATTAACTTATATTAGTTTCATTCTTAATCTGGACTCCTATCTCGAATTCTTTCAATGTTCGCGTTTTATAACTCGAAACATCTTAGATCTTATTTTAATTAACTTCCATAATGTTCGACTTTTATAAGTCGGAACAACGTATCACAACATCATTGCATGGAGACTTGGCATTCGGAAGTCCGCACGCCCTAAATTAACTTCTTGCTTAGTCTAATTTATAATTTAGAATTACACTTCAAAACACCTTGATGTTCATATTTTGGATATCGAAACACTTGACATGACCAATACGTGACACGGCGTCACGATGTTCGAAAACAGCCCGCTCAACACATCCGTGCACAACCTCGACATGCACAATGCCGCTCGGTAGGCCCCAGCGTCGCACAGCGAGCCCAACGTGCCCCCAACGTCGGCAACGTGCAGCCATCGTCGGTAGAGTGCAACCAGCATGCCGCACGCCCCAGAGCTGCAACATTATCTCTCTGCCCAGAAATTTTGTTCTTTTAATTTCCAATTTTGACATACCTACTTCAACGCTTCATAACTCGCTCATCCGAAGTCGGAATGAGTCCGTTCTTTAGCTTACGAATCACTTATTCTACGCTCTATCAAACCCCTAGAAAAATGTAATTTCCGGTAACGTTAACTAGCCATAAAATTGGCCTGAAAGTCACCCCAACTTCGGTTTTCAACTTTTAACACATGTTCCTAAAACTTTCGCCATAATTATATAGCTTATTTTTTCATCGTTCTAAATGGGTCATTTGCAGAACTCTTATGAGTATCAACCCTTCTTCCCGAAACTTAAAAACCATTTATCGTTCTTACGATATTCTAGTCTGAGAGTCAAATTATGAAATATATTCTTTGTCCATTCTTTTACCCTTTGGTCTTAATTTTACAAAGTCAGGAATTTTATGTTCTTCATTTTATTCATTATTTCATGGTTTAAACATAAAAACCACCAACATATACACCACCTTATACCATCCAGATCCTTCATGATTAATTTTCAACAACACAACAACCACAACCAACAAGCAATATATATCATATATATAAAGCTTAAAGTTTATTTTAAATGTTAGGGTTCAAGTTTTCTCATTACCTTCCTTTTTCATGCATATAAATTTATATGATTAAACACATTCACCCGGTTTAAGAATTAGAATTTCATGAGTACCTTCTTGGTGCTATTCTTCTTTACTTATGATGGCTTGCTTGATAGTTTGTCACTTCTTCTTCCTTCCTTGCTACAACACCAAGCTCTCTTTCTCACTAACTCAAGTTTTCTCTCTTGATTTCTTCAGAGTTTCTTCTGTTAGTTTTAGTTGGTAAGAGATAATGAAGAAACGGCCTTCTATTTATATCAAATGCAAGACTTAGGGTAGATTGGTCATTTTCAGTAACCCTCCCCCTAGGTTAACTTAATCAACAACTTGGTTAACTAACCAAGATTAATACATGGGGTAACCAAATGATGAACGAGAAAAATTTAGGAGTTGATGGAAAGTGGCTAAACTTTCCATTTATGAAAAGTTTTTACCGCACTTGTCTCCCCCGCCCCCCTAGCCTAGTCGGGTCCCCCTCCCCATTTTCCCAACTTTTCTTTTGTTTCTTCCTCTCTTGGCTTACTACTACAAACTTTGAATCCAAAAAGTCATGACTTCAAGGTTTGAAGTCACTCAAACGCTAGTCACATCACTCAAACCACTCAATTCTAGGCTTATCCTTGATTCGGTTAGACCAAACTTAATTAATTTCTAATTAATTTTCGTAACTCGTCCGATTAGACAAAAGTTGATTTTGCCCTTTAGTGAATTTTATCAGAGAAGACGCCTCTAATCCCCGAATAAACGTTATGACGTAATTCAAAAAATTAAAAAAAAACATTTTCTGCGTGAATAGTATTTTTTGCCTTTTTCTAAGAAAAAAATTATTTCCTTGTACAAAACAACTACACATATATTCACTTATATACACATAATCTAGGTCATAATTTGATCTTTTAAAACATATAACACCGAATAATATCCATAAAACTTTATTTCAAAGATAATTATTCACAAACCCAATTATAAGCTTACATGATTTATCGGGTCATTACACCTTGTTATCTTAGCCTTTCCTGCCGAGCACGGGATGTGTTGGCCTCTTCAATGTGTCTAGTAAGCAATGAAATACCATAATGTGATGCACTTGATGCAGCATAATATGATGTCACAGTGAGTTGAGCAAATTTTGGAAGGGCATAACCTGCAAATTTATGTGATGTTAAAACCAATTCCAATATCCAAAATAGGAGGCCTATTATGGAACTAAGAAATATATATATATATATATATATATATATATATATATATATATATATGTGTGTGTGTGTGTGTGTGTGTGTGTGTGTGTGTGTGTGTGTGTGAACTAGCTATCACAGTATTTCTACAAAAGAACATAGAAAGGTCTTTCGCATGTTTGAAATAAACTTCAGTTTTTTTGGTGCACAAAATAAACCATGCATCTCAAATCATGTGCAGAACAGACAATGACATTCCAATTTGACATTATGAAAGGGTGAAGTACAGTGCAAGAGATTACCCAGATTTGATTCTTCCGACTTACCATCCAATTTCAGGTTTAACAGGGACACGGGATACCAAATGACAAAATCAGATAGTTAAGATCGGTGAATTTAGTTTGAACTTACAAAATCTCAGAACCTAGAATTTAAAGTTACCCAATATCAGTTGAATCAACAATAACAATAGGTGAACCGTGAACATATTATTGTGGTCCCGCAATTAATTAAAAACCACTACACGTGGCATCCCAGTTATTGATGTGGCCATAAGATTAAAAAAATTAGGGATTCTCATAAAATCCCTAAGGGTCTTTAATTATATTTAAGTGCTCATAAAATCAGTAATAGGACTCATTATAGCAGCTTGGATAAACTCCAAAGAAGTAAGAAATCTAAGTATCTCAAAGATCATGGCATCCTCAATCCATCTCTGTCCCTTCTCCATCTCTGTTCCTTCTCCATCCCCATCCCCATCCCCGTCTCACCCCAACCTAACCCCTTGGTCCCCTTCTCTCCCCATCTCTCTCTTGAAGTAGGTTTACGTGAAGCTCAAGGATGAGGACCTGATTTGAGGTTAGAATTACGTTTTAGAAAGGAGGAAGAATAGTGAGAAGAATTGAAGAGATTTTAGAGGAAGATAAACCAGACAATATTTGTACAAAATATTATATTCATTCTTCTGCAACTAGGAATTATACATCCATATATATAATAAACCTACTAAATTCTAAAATCAACTAGGATTCTAATTAGGATAACAACTAAAATAATAAATCAAAATTCAGTAGACTGATTTCTAGAATGATCTCCTTGTTGGACTGCCTGCCATTGGCTTCCAAAGATATGATGTAGCTCCTTTCTTTTTCATATTTATTACATCTAATGTAAGAGATACAATACATGCATGAACTTTCAAAAGTAAAAACAGCTATATGAAGGAGCTAGTTGCAGCATGTGTTCATTGGATCCATTCATATTTTATATTTAAATTAAAAAAATCAGTGATAAATCCCACACTAAAGAGCATAGAATGGTACTGGAACCACTAGTTAAAATCCAGATAAAAGGAACATCTATACCTCCAAAGGCAGCACTTGCAGCAGAAAACAAAAGAAGTGGAGGAACCTGCCAGGATAAAATATAGATAACAATGAATTAAAGTGAGCAAGGAAAATGACAGAAAAGTAATTAACAATTTTTATTATATTTGATAAGTAACTTAAAAAAAGTTGGTGAAAAGTAAAGAACTGTGATGGAGAATATTCTTCGAGATAGCATAAAGAATTTGAGGAAACAATAGAAGAATAATATGCATACCCCTATAACAAAAGGAAGCCACTTTGGTCCCTTAATATGCTTCTGAACGTATGGGATCCCTGAAACCAATCCATGTCAAGCATTTATGCAGGAATATACACTAAAAAGGTATTTGGTCATACCTGTGTTAAGACCATGAATTGCACTAAGCATTCCACCAATTCCAGAGCCAGCCTGTTCAATGGAACGTATAAGAGATAAGCACACAGAAAAAGTAAAAAAGAAAAGACTAGTGAGTGAAACTAGGTGCCTGCAAACACATCAGTATATTTCTAATCTATATATCTGCGTAAATGTTCTACCCTTGCAAAAGTTGAAAATTGACTAGGTTCCGTCTTTGGGCTACACCTTAAGATACTAGAGTCAAGAAAAAGCTCCAACCAAGAAACATCACAGTATAATGTCAGGTGACCAGTTCTATTGGTGTCTGGAGAGGTCAACAAAAGAAAATAGTATACGTGTATATGTAGATGGAAACAATATTTGATTTTATTTTTGGAAGGAATGAGACCTACAAGTTATAAAGTTTTAAAAGCGGCATCTGTTTCACATCATTGGTTAACCATTTGAGATGAACAGGCTAGTGTTTTCCACTTCCCCCTTCTCCACCAAAAAACAAACAAACAAAGAACAAATAATTAAAATGGGAAATAAGACTCATGAACTCCAGATGTGTAGGTTGGGCTAGCAAATAAACATTTCATCTTCACAACTTGCTAAACTTAACGTGTTGTATGCTACCATTTCATAGCCCAAAAGAAACATGTTCAGGAAATCCTCCACAAAATGTAAATTCCAAACAAATATCTCGTGGTGTTAAAGTTGCCTGTTTCCCCAATAAGCATACATTGAATTTTACAAGTAGATTCTGTTGATGTAGTACAAGAGGAAGGTAAAAGGTTTTTTCTAGTATGGCAGACAGCAGGAACCTTATTCTGGGAAAATTTCATAACTATCTCTCTTTTTTTTTTTGGCTAAACACGTAACTCTCTCTAGGTAGACCCAAATGAACACTGTTTGAGGCTTCGCAAAAACTCTTATATCTCTCCTAATATGTTATCATATTTTCTTATATAGATTAGTACAGAATTCACTTTGAAAAGGAAACTATAAATTGTTTTTGGCATACTTTGTTCAATAGCTTGGTATGTTATTATTTAACATCTCCTTTCTTAAGTGTGCCTATTATAAACCTTAAGGAAGAGGAGTTGTAATCAAGAGAATTTGAATTTGATAAAGTTTTACCATTGGTGGTTACCAATTAGTTGAACTATACTCCTCTTTCAATGTGTTTCTTGATTATTATTTTTTTTTATCCCTTTCTCCTCCTCCTATACATCCCCGCCAAAAGTACAGAACAGAGTTGATGAGCATTTGAACTAAATTTTCTCTGCCACGCATACTTACATATTTGAAAACATTTGATGAAGAGTCAATTATCAAAGAAATAGCAGAATAAATTTATTAACGCCATGAACGTAACATACTTCAGAGTAAGAAACGAATCAACAGTGACAATAAATTATGGGTTTACACAGCCAAAAAAAAAAAACGTACCACGGCAGTGGCGTCATGTAAAACTGAATTAATCCTCCACTCCCCATTTTTCTGTTCAATTACATCAAACACAAAAAATATCAATAGGTCGCTCTTAGAGGCATTTCAGCAAACACGTAATGTGCATAGTCTAAAAACATAGAGAATAGCAAAGACCGAATTAGGATCTAAGAGAGATAAACAACGAGGGCAGCGAGGGGTGCCGAGGCCAGGGTTTATGGTGGGATCGTGGTATAAATTTCCCGTTCTCAGCTTCTCTTGGTATACTTCTCTCGTCCCCATCTCATTCACTTTCCTCTCGCTCTCTAGTCTCTAGTTCAGAAGAATGCTTGAGACGATGAAGTTGTAGTGAGCAAGCTTTGTTGCATCAAACCCAAAACCTCAATTGTGGGCTGCAGCCCAAACTACAACTAACAAAACCAAAATATAAAAACAAAATAGAAACCAGAAGGACTGCCAAATTAGTAGGCTCAGCCCACGCCAAAAATAACTTGTCGACCTACTAGCCCGTTTATCCTTTATATGAGGTTTATTTTTTGTTTTTGTTTTTTTGATACCAAGACTTTATATGAGGTTTATTTTTTGTTTTTGTTTTTGTTTTTTTGATACCAAGAGTTTCTGCAGGAATCGAACTCAGGATCTCCGAATTTACAACTGATCTTATGCTTAAGAGTACGTATATTTTCAAGAGGGATTATTATATAGTATTATATTTTTCCTTAGTAGGAAGGATTTCAAATTGATAAATACTAATACTCTGTCTATTTTAAAATATAGTATCAATATTGATTTTTTGAAATTAATTTGAAAAAAAAAACAATTTTGTTAACGCCAAGTTTCGTCGGCGCGTCCAATCACAGAATCCACGCGCTAGAACCTGCACAATAACATATCACACAGAAACTTAACGGCTTGTGCTGCCGAAGTGCAGGTCGTTCACAAGGTTTAACAATGGAGGCTAAGTGTTTAGTGCTTAAAAGTGGTATATTACCTCTTGATTGAAACTCAAGCCTTGTATTTATAGTGTTGTCGTACCTTAGAATCCCTTTTCGAGTCGGTTTAGGACTCCTAAATATGGCAGCTACCAATATTTGGGTCCAACACAACCTACTTAAAAGGTGCAAGTGGAATCCAATCTAATCACTACCTCTGGAGTTACCTTATTCAATTATGGTTAGGACTCCAGGCTCTATGCGCAAAAAACCCACTGCACAGGCCCAACCCAACCGAACTCCCCATCGAGTCTGAGTCCCGGCTCAAAGGACTCGAAGATTCGACCTCGAACACCTTACACCAAGGTAATGTTCCGGCCCAAAGGACTCGGATGCCGAACCCGAACACCATCGACTCATCCATGGGATTCGGCCCGATGGGCTCACGAACCCCTTCCAGTGTCAGGCTTTCGGCCCACTTAAAGGTCGGTAAAATGCTCTCGAACAAATTTTATAATTAATATAATTTTAAACATGAGAACCATAAAATTGTAAACTATCTAAACAATATTATTACTACTAAAATTTATTGTTTATAAGAATTAAATAGATCACGAAAATTTAAAATAATAATCTTATTGAAGGAATACCATTTTTTGATTCGTTATGATGGTAAAGAAAGAGAGGCGGAATCCAAGACACATTAATAGTTTTAAAAAAAAAACAAGGCTCTTTTAGTTTGTTGTTCTCTGCTCAATGTTCTTGTCAAGGGTTGTACGGAATTCTAGAAGTGGTTTCTATTGTTTCCAAAGTATGTCCAGACTCACATTTTTAATTTGTTCAAAATTATTCTTACTCAAGTTAATATATAAGATTAGATGTATTTATATTCTTTGCTATTGATATTGGATTGGGTATCGACTTTATTTTTATACTTTGCAAGATACTCCCTCTAATCCACCAAAAATAAATTTAAGAACACAAACCACGTATAAAATATGATATATATATATATAGTTCGCTATATATATATAACGAACCGGAGGGACCGAATCAGCTATAGCAACAAAAAAAATTGTTACTATAGCAAAAAAAATCAACTTTCTATGCTATAGCGACGGAAAAAATCGTCACTATAGTCGATTCTTAATTCGCTGCTTTCAGTTCGCTGGAGAAGCAGACTATATATATATATATATAAATTTTACCTTGAGGCGCATATTTTGTTATACAAATACTTCATTCTCTAGATAATTATAATATTTATAAGAGCTTAAATAAAAAATATAATTTTAAACAAATTATAAAATACCTTCTCTAATTTGCAACCTTAATTTGTGTTTATTGTATATTTAGAACCTGTTGGGGATCAGAGCTTAATTAATTTGTTTAATTAGTGTTTGAAAACACTCCAAAAATATTAATAATGAATCAAAATTTGGGTTAAAAAACATTTTTTATTGAGCATAGAAAACTGTACTTTGAACAGAAGTACATTCGAGAGAAGTATATTAGTAATTCACAAATTTGACCTTTAAAATAAAGTTTAAAAAAAATCATTTTATCACACCACATTCCATTGCTTTGCCCAACTGACACTTTTAGACGTCTTTTGAATTTGGCGTAAAGAGAATACTTGACTGACAGTACTTTATGGTTGACCATTCACCTAAATTAAGAATTGAAAAATAATGAGAATTCTAAATCTTACTATATATATATTTTAATTTTGGCTATACATTTATTTAATTTTAATTAGAGTTAAGCTAGTCTATTTCTAATTTGTTTTAGCTCAATCAAAGGTAGGTCTACTTATTTAAAGGAAACTAGTCGTAAAATATCGGAGACTTTTCACTAACTTGCAATCTTCTTCAAATCAAAAATATGATTTATGCTTTTTGACTAACAAAAGACAAAAAGAAAATGAAATTGGAGAGGAAGGAGAAGGGAGAGAAAATGAAAATGGAATTGTTGAAACGAAAAAAGAGAGGAAGAATTTCGTTAGACCGTACCTTCAGGCACGGACAATTATTAGTTAATAAATATAATAAGAGATTATTTTCACATGGAAATTTTTGTATTTCCCCTCTTTAATTCACATAAGCGTAGTAAGGTACAATATTTATTAGTATTAATTAATATAAAGAGAATTTTCTAAACTTAAAAATTTTCTACCTTCCATGCAACCAAGGCAAATAGATGGGAAAATAGCCATGATTAGTGCTTAGATAAGGAAAGTAATTAACGTGGGAAATGAGTTTTAATTTATTCATTAATTGTAACGTATAGACAATGATATCTCATCATATAAACAATGGTAATGGAAATGGTAATGATAGAAATATTAAAAATAGGCTAAAAGGGTTGTGCGGGCGGTACGGTTGACTGCACCTAATTAATTATGTGGTACCCTTCTTCCAAAAGCACACACCCCCTAATCTTCTTCCTCCTACTCTCTTTTTCTCCCTCTCTTCCCTATAAATCTATTCTTTTGAGTGGATTTGTTGGTGATGGGTGGGTGAGATGATGGTCGGTTGGTGAGTGGAGGTGGTGGTACCTACTGACTAGCCTGTTGGTCATGACGGTAATGAATCTAGCTAGTGGTAATATGATGGTTGATTATGGTAGTGGTTTGTGGATATAGTAGTGGCGTCGGTGGTAAATATTTTAGTGGTGACAATTGTCGATGATCTGATCACTGGTGATGAGTGGTGGGTGGCGGCGCCGTAGACAATTTTTCTTGGTGCTGGCCGCGGTGGCTATTTTTCCTCCTAAATTTTCTTTTATTCTCGTGTGTTGGTGGGTGTTGTTAATCTTTGATAGATAGTAGTGATGACACAGCCACACAGGTGAGTGTGATGAATTGATTATGGACAGTGCATGGTGTATGACAATATATATATATATATATATATAATCTCATAAATTATTTCATTAATGAACCGCAATGGTGACAGTTCAGAACGTCGCCGATGATTTTCTGTTTTATGACGACAATTCGAACTGTCGCTATAGAACAAAAAAATTTATAGTGACGGTCCGAACCGTCTGATTCGATAACAAATTAATTTGTTGAAGAGACAAACTATATATATATATATATACAATTAGCTTAGTTACCTAACATTAATTTGTTTTAAGTTAAAGTAATTGCCTTTCTGACTTGGAAGATAAATTGCATTCACTTCTTCCTCGTTGTCTAAGGCGTTAACCTTACTTTTCTCTTTCACTTTCTACCAAGTAGGACTAGGGTAAGTGGATTTTTTTCGTTCTTTTTAATTCTAGCATATAGATTCTTGCAATTTGGTCAAATGTCGGTATTAACGTACTGGTATTATTAATTAAAATGAAACAAATGAAAATGATCACAAGACCAGCTTTTTTAAGGTTACCAAGTATATAATATTAAAATAATGAAATTTATATTTTCATAATTTTTACAGTAGAAATGTCGTTATAAATATATAACGACGATAAAAAAATATATGTTTTATTTATAAGAATATCATTTTTTATTATGTATTTATCAATTTCTTATTAAAATTAGGAAACTTGAAATTTCCACGTATATCATTTTTACACTGAGCTCCATTCATTACTATTCTATCAATGTGACAGAGATTATGTGAAAATTTCAATTCCATCTGAAAATATTACTTCTTTTTTAAATATAATTAATAATGAAAAACAAAGACATTATATTCCACAACAGCATCCCCTGTTTTGAGATTCACACTATAAGTCCTCGCCTGAGCATACCCACGAGCATACCGGAAAACTCCGCTCCCTCCGACCACCGGCATCTCTCTCACCGCCGTAAACGGGGCGTTCCGGCCTAATATGCTAAGAGTGCTTCCATTATATTTCCCCTCCGTAAAAACATAGTTCAAAACCATCAATAAGCCAACTTCATTTAACGAAGCTGCCCCGTAAATTCCCTGGGCTCTTCCAACCTGTTTGGAACTCAGTTCCGGCTCGACGGTTAATGGATCATCTATCATATTTAAAAGGCCGAAAAAAGTGGCTGATGTGTTTGTTGTGGGAGCTGATGCGATTTGAACGGCTGTGGGATTTCGGCCACTTTGTATGTCATGGAAGTAAAAATGAAGGTGGCTTAATTTTTCTCTTTTCAGGCCAACTGATTTTTTCGACAAATTTCTCGAGAAACTTTGGGATTTTCCGGCGATGAGGAGAGAGAAAAAGAAAATGGAGAAGAAGGTGAAACCCGGGGTTTTCGCCATGGTTAATGGAAATAATGGATTGTGACAAAAATATGCATGGGAGGGAGTAATATTTATATAATATGGAGACAGGAGATGAGGGAGTATTACGCTGCATTTAATATATATTTTAATTTGGGGTTAAAAAACATATGGAAAGTTGTGTTTTGGTTACAATAATGATTAATGAGATACCAATACTATTATTTTTTTAATATGTTAATTTTATTTAACATCGATCATTGATTATTTACCACATGATTTCTAAAATCATTTTTTTTTAAGAAACTTATTCTATAACATTTCGAGTATAGTCATGACCCAGGAAAATTTCGAGGGAGGAGATCTAGTTGAGGAACTTCTTAGGAAAGCTTTTTTTTTTTTTTTTTAGAGAATCGTTAAATTCATAATATTTTTTATTTTATATTTTTGTTAAAATCGTCGTGTCTATAACAATATTTTTTTTTTTTTAGAGAATCGTTAAATTCATAATATTTTTTATTTTATATTTTTGTTAAAATCGTCATAATAATTTTTATTGTGAATTTAATAATTTTCTTTTTTTTATTGTATGCTTGTACTAATTTGATGCGAAAACTCAAATTTTATTGTTCTACTCTTAAAGGGTGTTTGTCACCAATACTTATCCAAACTCATATCAATTATTTGGTATACGATTATCGATAGAGATGGTAAAAAACAAGTTTCAATTGGTTTTGGGTTACATAAATTAATTATGAATGGAACTAAAATCATATTATATATATTTAATATGAGTTATGTGGTTTAAATTTAAATAGTTATGGGTCGAATTTAGATCGACCTATTTTTTAAGGGTCCTTTACACTAATATACAACAATTAGAAAGTAATTACAAAAATAAAACATACAAAACATAATTATAGAAATAAAACATACACAATATACGTGCTAAAATCACGTGTCATTAACTCCTACACGTCAGTTACCGAATTTCATCTTTTCAATTAACCACCCCAAAATCATGCAACTTTGAAATCGGAACACATATCAACGACGAAGAAGACGCAGAAATCTGCCGCGCCTATCAAATCGGAGAAAACAAATCACTTTGTTACGACGCAACTCTGAAATCGGAAATAGCATACAGCATCAAAAACTTCTTCCCATTCAGTAACCGTAATCTTCTGGCGCGACACAGCACTGAGATCGGAGAAGACGAAACTTTTCGTCGCGACGGCACGCTGAGATCACAAAATAGCATACAAAATCAATAGCAACTTCAAGTTCAGGAACCAAAAACAATCGAACTACCGTCATTGTTGAAGTTCAGTAACAAAATCAGAGCAACTTCGACAAAAATTTGAATACTGAGGTAAGTGATTCATATGCATATAGTTACCTCTGTTTTCTACGAATTCCTATATTGATAACCTTTCTTAAGTTTTTCACATTTAAAATGGATACTACAAATACCTATAACGATTGTTTTATTCATTGATATGTTTTATATTATGGTTACTAAATAGATATAAATTAGTTACTGTTTATTGTGTATTTATTTGCTAAATAATGTTTATTTGATGGCTTTATAATTTTTAAATGAGTTCTCCTGATTTTTTTATATTAATGGTTACTCATCAAATAAATTAGTTACTTTCATGCAACTGTTGTTTACTCTCTAATATTGTTTTGGTTACTGTCTAATGCTGACTTGGTTACTATCTAATGATGTATTGGATTCTGTGTAACAATATATTAGTTACTAATTAATGCTGATTCAGTTACTGTGTAGCATTATTTGGTTACTGAATATTGCTGAGTTGGTTGCTGTGTAAAATTATAATGATTAGTGAATAATATTACTGAACAATGTTAATCGGTTATTGAAAAATGATAACTTGGTTACTGACTAATTTTTATTTGGTTACTGTTTAACATTATATTGGTTACCGTCTAATGCTGTTTTGGTTACTGACTATTGCTGACTTGTTTACTGTATAAAATTATAATGGTTACTGACTATTGCTGACTTGTTTACTGTGTAAAACTATAATGGTTACTGTGTAAAATTATATTGCTGACTTAGTTACTGTGTAAAATTATCTAGTGACTAATGCTGACTTAATTGGTTACTGACCAATGCTGAATTGGTTATTGACTAATGCAAACTTAATTACTGCAGAGATTAATTGGTTACTGTAATATTGGTTGCTGAAGCATATTATTGTATAATGTTGTCAAGTTTAGAGTGTCAGATTTTGGCATTTTCAGAGCCTAATTTCATTGAAAACGGATCAATGATCAAAAATCACTAGCTTTGCTGGTGAACTGCATGATTTTTTGGTCAAATTCCATCATTTAGGCCTTCAAAACTGCATATAAAAATTTGGTTTATTTTCTGGTTACTAAGATTATGTAGTTTGGTTACTGTCTAATATTGATTTGGTTACTTTATAATGTTTATTCAGTTGTCAGACAATGGAGACTGACAGTAACCAATACAACAAATTTAATTATTTACAAGAATATATAATTGTTTAATGTTAGTAACCATTAACCACATGGTTGGTAACATTTTTGATGATGTACAGTAACCAAAATTGATGTTGATTAACAAAGTCAGTATACTGACTGTGTAACATTATATTGTCTAATGCTGTCTTAGTTACTGACTAATGCTATCTTGGTTACCGCATAATATTACTAATTAATGTTAACTTTGTTACTTACTAATGCTGACTTGGTTACTGACTAATGCTGATTTGGTTACTAAGTAATATTATATTGGTTACTGACTAATGCTGACTTGTTTACTGTGTAACACTATAATGGTTATTGACTAATTCTGAATTGGTTATTGTATAAAATTATAATGCTGACTTGGTTACTGTGTAAAAATATTATTTAGTGACTCATGCTGACTTGGTTACTGACTAATGCAAACTTAATTACTGCAGTGATTAATTGGTTACTGTATTATTGGTTGCCGAAGCATCTTAATGTACACTTCTACTTATGTTTTTTATATTGATGGTTACTTGTTAGCCAAATTGGTTACATTCTTACAAAAGTCAGTCTTTAATTGGTAACAAACAAATTATACTGGTTATTTTTTACTGTAAAATGCAATGAAAAATGTGTTTATGTTCTGGTTACTACATAGACATATGTTGGTTACTGTCTAATCTAAATTTGGTTACTGTATAATGTTATTATGATTACTGTATAATATTAGTGTGTTTTATACTGGTTTGTTTTATATTGATGATTACTTATTGACTACATTGCTTAACTTCGTACAACTGTTAGTCTTTAGGTGGTAACAAACTGATGCGGTTGAAGAGAAGGCGTGTCAATTTATATAAAGATTTGATCCAGTGAGAATTTGGTAATTTTTGACAAGTTTGGAGTATCAAATTTTGGCGTTTTCGGAAGCTAATTTCATTGAAAACGGGTCAACGATCAAAAGTCACAAGCTTTGCCGGTGAACTGCAGGGTTTTTTGATCAAATTACATCATTTAAACCTTCAAAATTGCATGTAAAAATGTGGTTTATATCCTGGTTACTAAGATTATGTAATTTGGTTACTGTCTAATATTGATTTGGTTACTTTACAATGTATATTCAGTTGTTAGACAATGGAGATTGACAGTAACCAATACAACAAATTTAATTATTTACAGGAATATATAATTGTTTACTGTTAGTAACCATTAACCACATGATTGGTAATATTTTTGATGGTGTACAGTAAACAAAATTGATGTTGATTAATATTTTAATTTTTGATTCCATCATGATCAATATAAAGTAAACATATACAAGCTTTATAACAGTCTTGATACAAGCTTATAATTATCTGGTTACTAACAAGCTTGTAACTATATATGATAATTATCTGGCTACTAACAAGCTTGTAACAATTGATGTTTATCCTGATACAAGCTTGTAACTATCTGGTTACTAATAACAGTAACCATAATGTAACATAATAAAATAGTAACCATATAATTATATGACAGTAACCAGAACAGGTTTTAATGGTAACCAAAACAGAAACATCATGTAATGAAACCCAGTTTAGGCAATTCATGTATACTAAACAATTACATATTAACCAGAATAGAAAATAAAAATAACCAAAATCCCACATTGAGTACACAATGATAGTAGCCAAATCATAAGATAACAGTAACCAAAACATAATAAAGAAGTAACCAATTAGTTATATAAAAGTAACCATAACATGTTTTAATGGTAAACAAAACAGAAACAACCTGTATATCAAACCCAGTTTAGGCAACCTATGTATACTCTCACATGTACATTTAACATTTGATATATTTCATGATACAAGCTTGTAAATATCTGGTTACTACCAAAAAATAAAATGGTTACCCTTCTATGTATATTTGGTTACCAACTGCACCTTTCAAACAATATATCAGACACAACTTAGAAGTAACAAATACGAACCAACAAACAATGTCAAATAATTGATAATATAATCAAATATGTAATCCCATTTACATAAGCTCCAATAAACATTACATATTTACTAACCATAACAAATGGTTATGGATATCCAACAAAAACCAAAGTACGAAACACAATTCAGAAGGACAAGACAACAACAACCGAACTAATCAAAATCTGTTACAAATCTTCCTGAAAATTTAGCTTTTTGACTGCTTCTACTTTCTTCTTCATGACTGCTCTCATTCTCTAGAAAAGACTTCTGCATTATGTATGAACCTGTGGGAGGAAGAGAAATACCTTGGGATTAGTGAATAGAGAACTCATTAACCATAGGTATCATATCATAATATAACATTAACCATACTATAATAAAGCAGTGACCAAAAAATTATATTATATAATTTAATTGTAACCAAAATATAAACAACATGTAGTACAAACCATTTTATTTAGTAAACAAACAGTTATATATAATATTAACCAAAACATAATTTAATTTAAAGGTCACCAAAACAAAAACATGTATACCAAAAAATATACTAAAGAAGTAACCAAACAGTTATGTGATGGTAACCAAACCATATTTTAATGGTAACCAACACATAAACAACATATAGACCAAACCCAGTTTAGTCAACCAATGTATACTAAGCAAATACATTGTAACCAAAACAACATATAAAAGTAACCAAAAATCCAATTGAAGGAAAAAAAATGGTATCCAAATCATAAGCTAAAAGTAACAAAAAATATATTCACGAAGTAACCAAACAGTTATATGTTAGTAACCAAAACATATATTAATGGTAACCAATACATAAACAACATATAGACCAAACACAGTTTAGTCAACCCATATATATTAAGCAAATACATGGTAACCAGAACAACAAAAAATAGTAACCAGAATCCCAACTCAAGGAAATAAAAATGAAATCCAAATGAGAAACTAACAGTAACCAAAAACATACTAAAGAAGTAACCAAATATTTATATGATAGTGACCAAAACATGTAAAAATAGTAACCAATACATAAACATGTACACCAAAATCAGTTTAGTCAACCATGTATACTAAGCAAATACATGGTAACCATAACAACATAAAAAAGTAATCAAAATACCAAATTAAAGTAACAAAAATGGTATCCGAATCACAATCTAACAGTAACCAAAACATAATACAGAAGTAACCAAACAGTTTTATGATAGTATCTATTTTTTATTGCTTGACGTACCTACAACGTAAGCATTACATCAAGCCCCCAAAAATTGGTCTTGTGTCAGTATATGATGCAGAAGTAAAATGACAAAATGAAGATGAGACAATCATGATCATTCAAAAGCAGACTATATATGTTAAGAGCCTAAACAATTTAAAAATAATTATCCACTTTAGCAAATATTATGCCGTTAAATGATGTCTATCACAAATAACCCAGTCATGAAGATAAAGAAAAAATCATTCAATAAAAAAATCAACATAAACATAATGTGGCCAGAAGTACAGACTCATAGTATGACAACATCACTTCAACCATGTACATACCAAAGCAAGAACTCCATCGTCTGAAGAAGTAGATTCAGTCCGCTGACGACGAGTGGCTTCAAGAGGAGAGAGAGAAGTATTAAGGGCGAAGAGAGAGAAACCGAACGAGAGTTAAGGGCGGAGAGAGAGAGACCGAACGAGAAAGGAATGTTTGAGGAAGATGGAAACTAATTTACCATATCAACCCATTAATACTAATCCCTTAATTTAAGGACTCCTAATTGTATTAGTATTGTAAATAAATATGATAAAATGTCATATTTTTATAATTATTTTATGGATGTATGATTATTGTAATTATTTTTAAAAATGTACTATAATATGTAATTAACCCTAAAAAATAAAGTTGGCCCCCAAAAATGTCTGGGTTGGGTTAAGTTCCAGGTAACTGAAGCTTGAATGATCAATTGCATTTCATTTCGATAATACTATAGTCGCTATAAGATGGTTACAAAAATAATGTGTATTGTTTTGATTTATTATAACTTATAACTATTGGACATATTTATATATAATGAATTATTCACTAATCACACTTTAATGCGTCATTTTATAAATCATTTTCTGTACAAATTCTTTCTAAGCGTCACAACACATTGTATTTTGACAAACAAACAAACAAACAATTATCTTGGTCAAACTTAACCTTAATTTTTTTTGTTTTTGGAAAATGATATATTTTGTATTTTTTATTTATTGCTTATAGATAATTATAAATGATAACTCTTTTAAATAGATTCAAAATAGAGTCCTGTTATATATTACGAAAATTATGATTGCGATCAATATCAATATATCAGATTAGATATAATTATAAAATTGATCCACTGTATTAAATACATCGTAAAAATATTACCAAATAAATTTATTCACATAACTTACAATAAAACAATCCACGTATAAAGTCTCCTTTATAATATAGCGTGTCACGTTTATAGTTTTATCTAATTTTGTATTAAATTTTCGCAATACCAATTTTTTTTAATACATACGAAATCAAACTGTTTTAAAAAGTTAACCGGGCCTTAATATTTTGGGCTGAGAAAAGACCAAATTCGGATTGCCCAGTCAAGTTTAAAATTTATTTTTCCCAAGGCCCATAATGGAGTACATCAAGAAACCCTAACCTAGGGTTTGATATAAATGTCAAGGATCACAATAGGTTTTTTTCCCTCTGTGTTTTAGAAAGAGTAAGAGTTAGGGAGAGAAGATATAGTAAAAATGCCTGCCGGACATGGTTTGAGGTCTAGAACGAGGGATTCCTTCTCTCGGGCCTTCAGAAAGAAGGGTACTATCCATCTCTCGACCTACCTGAGGACCTACCACATCGGTGATTATGTCGACATCAGGGTTAACGGCGCCATCCATAAGGGTATGCCCCACAAGTTCTACCATGGCCGCACCGGTCAGGTCTGGAACGTCACCAAGCGTGCCATCGGCGTTGAAGTCAATAAGCAGGTCAATCATACAACTCTGTTTCTCTCTCGCTAAACCTATGTTAGAAATGGAATAAGATTGATTTATATTTTGTGTTTAGTTTGTTTGATCTGTAATTTTGTGCGTATTAAAGACAGAAAATGAATACTGAAATGAAGGTGTTCGGTTCATTTTTTCCTTGGGAAAAAGGTTGTGTTTGTATTTAATTCGTCTTTGTTTGATTATTAAGTTGAATATTCCTGTTTATGTTGGTGTATAGATTTAAGTTTTTTGCTGTTCAGTGCTTGGTATTATTTTCCCCAGTTTCTATGAAGTAGTATTATACTGCTATTTGAAGTATGTATTATTAAAATGTTTTATAATAAATGCACTATTTTTAACTGTTTTCTGTTAGAAGTACAGATACTGCCTTTAATTTAAATTTGTATGTGGTGGGTGATAAATTAAATTTATCTAAGGCTGATAAAAGTGTTGTATTTGTTCGAATTTATGATGTTTTGGACAGAATACCATGAGTTGTAAAACAAGCTCTCCAGTTTTTCCCATTTTAGATATCCATTTGGTTAACCTTCTAAATATTTAAAAGTCAAACTTGAAAATCCCACTTCTAACAAATACAAGGTCAACTTCTATAAAAAGGTTTAAAATATACTGTGGGAAAATGTAATTTAATTTTGTGTTGGACTTTGTTGCTTCGATATGCTCTTATGTCAGTGGTGGAGTTGAAAATTATGATGCTAAAGTTGAATAAAAGAAAATTACACAATCAGTATTCCAGCTGATCTTATTAAAAGTAAGATAGCTTAAAGTTGGAACATTCTTTAGTTGGTTTCCAGCAAATTGTTGGGGATTACTACAGCGTCATTATTAAGAAATTAGATTGGGCAAAAAAGACATGTAAGAAGCCCCCCTCCAGTTTTATTTAAATATTTTGATTCACTTGCTTACTATATGAGATGTAAATTTGTAGTTACTAATATAGCATCTTATGGTACTTTTTGGGTATTCTGATGTGTTTCCTTTCTGATCTGTTCAAATTTAAGGTAATTTGTCTAAACTAGTTGGTACTGTCAAATACAGGTGGGTAACAGGATCATCAGAAAGAGGATCCATGTCCGAGTTGAGCATGTTATGCCTTCAAGATGCACTGAGGAATTCAAGCTAAGGAAGAAGAAGAATGACCAATTGAAGGCTGAGGCGAAGGCCAAGGGTGAAATCATCAGCACCAAGAGGCAGCCTGAGGGTCCCAAACCTGGTTTCATGGTGGAAGGGGCAACATTGGAGACAGTTACTCCTATTCCCTATGATGTGGTTAACGATCTCAAGGGTGGATATTAAGAAGATAGTGTGTTCTGGATGGTATTTAGTTTGGTTCATTTTCTGAACTGTAAACTTCTGAAGACTGGATAGTATTTTCTCTAGATAAAATGTTTTGTTTGCAATGTTATTATTGGAGACATGTTTATGGAATTTTGAGTAAAATTGAATTGAAGTTTTTTGATGGATGTAGTTGCTTTAATAGCCAAGTTTATGTTGGGGATTGTGATGTTGTTATATATACACTTGTGCTTACGGCGTAAAAGTTTTCTCATAATACAAACAACTCCTTTATGCTCTAACCTCTAGGTGTGTTCTATAATGGCGTTTGTGTGACATTATTTGTATATGTTTCAATCCAGTATTGAAATATCTGTGTAGTTGTCTGATCTGTAGTATGTTCCTATGTCTTTAGAATGAAGACCAAAACTACGGAGCCAGAGGATTTGCAGAAATTGTGGCTACCTGGATTTGTAGAAGCTGTGGCATCCTTGATTTGACGAAAAATTAAATAGTGACAATGTTATTGTTTGCTTAGGATCCTTTTGTTAGCCTATACCCTATACTAGAGTTTTGTGAAAATAAGAACCTTCTAGGTTATTGTACTTGTTCTATTAAACCGCAGAAGTCTAATGATTATAACCACCAATAAGTATATCATACACATTATTTTATATCCAATTTTTTGCCACCAAATTATTATTGTTAGACTACAAGATGATATGTTAGATTAAATTAATAGCATTTATTTATTTATTTTATAATTTGTAAGACATCAAAGTAGTATCTTTGTAAATAAATTGCATTGATAACTGAAGAGTCAGAAGCTTGTAAATGGTGTATGGTAAAAGGAGTAAGTTCCAAGGAAAGAAGTTGTGCTTAGCAAGAAACTTGTTGAGCAGCTCCAAAGTGATTTATTTTGAAGGCACTTTGATGCCGAAACCCTTGAACCATACTCATGCTGGCAGACAACAAAATTTTATTAGTGTTTACTAGTACTGTTTAGCCTGTTTCCCTTCTGAGTACTTCATCACATTATTCTTCAAGATTATAAATTAATGTTTTTTTTTTCATTTTTCTAGTAATTTCATTGGTTGCTTAATCATTTAATTACTCTACTTTGTTTACGTTAATCCAATATTAGCTTTACTATACAACTTGTTAAACACACACACACACACAGGTGAATGTGCACTTTTTAATAAATACAAAGTCGAATCTCGTCTCACCTTACCTTTGTATAAATAGCGTCAGCCCTCGTCTTGAAAACTTACCGAATTGAAAATGAAGATATCAGGCTCCCTTCTTCTGATCATGCTTTTGCTTCATGCTTCTTCAGGTTCACCTCTTCCCCTATTTGCCCAGCAGCTAGTAAAATCTCTGTTTTTGGATTTCATCTCTATATTCTCGTTTTTTACTGTGTTTTAGCAGTAACTTAGTAAATTGGTCAGTTTTCTTTTATGTTTGGAAAACACATTAATCATTATTTGTAGTATGATGGGTGGTTGCATTGCAAGATTTAATTTAAGAAGAATAAATATCAGAATAGAGTAAATATATATTACAGTTTCTATATCTCTACTGAAAGAGATGTTTCTTTCCTTCATTACTAGCCGTAAAAGATGGAGTGCACAAGAGTTCATTAGCTTAACTATTGCTGCTTAATATATCATCTTTACGCTTTATTATCTGAGATTGCTAGCTAGTTGCTACATCATATATAATCCGAGAGCTGAAGTGGGTTGTAGGTGGCATACAAATTTTAAGATCATCTTTACATGCACTTGCAGTTGAGTAGGAAAGAATTCATATGCATGTTTTTGTTTTTAACTATACTTTAATTTCTCTCTCTCTCTCTCTTTCTCTCTCTCTCTATATATATGAATTAGTCACAGCATCAAAATTACTTGATGATGCTAAGGCGATTAGTCTCCCGGAGCACACTTGCAGTAAGACATTGATCAGCTCAAGCGGATGTGAGTTGAAGAAATGCATTCATAGATGTTCTAACGAGCCGTATGGCAAGGGAAAGTGCAGAGGCAACCTTTGCAGATGCACATATTTCTGTAAACAACCCCCATAGTAAATACAATACAACACACTTCCCCTTTCCTTTGTTTACGACTTAATAATTCAACCGTGCACTAATGTATTTAAGGATATAATTAATAATATTACTTATTGCTGATTTAGATGATAGAACTTGGAGCCCTTTATTATTTTGTATTTAAGGACATATTATTATTTTGATATAGTCCTTATAAAAATATCAAATTTCCCTCAACAAAAGTAATTGTCCATCACAAAATGCAGAGAGAAAACAAAAGTCAAATCTCAAACAAGAATGCCCTTGATCATCATGTCACCCTTATTTGTATATCAAACTTTAATTCTTTTATATATTATATGCATTGGTCTGGCAAAATATATATGTGAATTTAATCATGCCATCATCATAATATAATAATAAATTAATTAGAGAAAAAGAGTTGAGGACCCGAGAAAACAAGAACAATTATCAAAATCAGGGCCAATCCTAAGAATTTGGAGGCCTTGTTCGGAAAAAAAAAATAGGGGCCATCTCGCATATAAAAATACTATTTTTTTATCAGCACCAATACATAAAGCACAATTTATATCAAGATTCATCATTAATTAAAATAATAAATGTCAAAGTTTTTAATATTTATATAAAATATATTTGACTTATAGGCTATATACATATACACAAAAAAAAAACAAATGAATAATTGGAAGAAGATGTGCTATCAATTGAATGGCAATGGTTGTCTTGTCTTGTCTTGGTAAATTAACTTGTGCTCAACTCAGAATGCTAAAACATACTAAAACATTTATATTGCGAATGGAATGGAATGGAATGGCGGCTGCTTACCATAATATCGAATTTAATAATAAAAATAATTGATTAACTATGACATATAAGTTATAATTGTTTCCTTTCAATTTTTTACGAGTTTAGGAGGAATTGTGTATTTTTTTTAAATTTTTCTCTCTTTTTTCCTTCTCAAAAACCTCACAAACAAAACCTTAAAGTCTTTTAATATTTCCAATTTTTTTTCACTTTTTTTATTTTAAAATATCAAAGCAGAACTTGGAGAGCGGAATCAGAAATAGAAAAAAAAAATGAAGAAGAGAAAGAAAGCCAATAATAAATTATTTCGATTTTTCACTTTTTTTTCACTTTTTTTTTAACCGAATTATTTCGATTTTTCGATTTTTTTTACAATTTTGGTTATATCTGAATTATTATTCACTATTCGGTTACGGTTTCGGTTTGGAAAAACAAGTTATTCGGGTATCCGAATAACCGAACATTACTTATTAAAAAAATTAATTTTATAATATAATAATAATAATAATAATAATAATAACAGTAATAATAATAATAATAATAATAATAACAGTAATTCGATTTTTTCCCGAATTACCGAAATTACAATTCGGTAATTCGGTTATTGTTAAATTTCGGTTATTAGTTCGGATAGCAAAATCATCATTATTTCGGTTTTCGGTTATAACCGAATAGCTTATTCGGTTCGGTTATAACCGAATGATCACCCTATGTACAAATTTTAAAAAAGAAGAAGAAATAACTCCCTAAAATGTTCAAGTCCTTTTATTTATTATATATAGATAGATAATTAGATGTATAGCTTGTTTGATTATTTGTTTAAGTTAATAGTAAAATTATTAAAGTGTTAAGATTGTTAAAATAATTTTAAAAGTTGTTTGAATTACCTATTCTTTTTATTTTTCGTGGTAAAATAGTTAACTAATTCAAAATTGCTGAAATAAGGCAAATAAAATAAAAAAAGTATTTAAATTCACTTATTTGCTTATTTTAACAACAAAAAGTTGATACAAGAAAATTAAAATTTTAAAAAAATAATTTCCCTATATATGTGGTAAATATACGCTTTCGCAATAATTACTATACGAGACGGGAGTACGTGACGACCAAACAAAATCGACTGTAAAACCCTAACACCAATCAATCGATCCTTCGTTCCTCTTTCCACAATCGAGCTTTCTCTCTCTAAATTGAACTTTTTTTTCATCTCTAAAATACTTTCTGATCTTTGGATTGATATTCGTTTTATTATCACTCCATTTTTTCTTAATAAACCCAATTTCAATCTTTACCTATTCAGCACTATTTTTTTTGGATTTTGTTTCAAGATCCTTCCACGTATAGTATAAACGGGCATTTGTCGTCGAATTTTGGCTTTTTTAGAGGGTTTGGTGTGAGCAAGGAAGGCTGGCGGGTGTTAAGGTTAGGTGATGGCGGATCCGCCAGGTGTCCGTCAACAAATTAGACTGGATTTGGGTATAAACAGGTCATTTTGGATAGAGGTAGGGTTAGGTTTTGAAGAGATTGGTGGTTGCAGAGTTGAAGTGGAGCGGAAAGCATGCTGAGCGTGCTTCGAGTGCATCTTCCGTCCGACATTCCAATTGTAGGCTGCGAGCTCACGCCGTACGTCCTTTTACGCTGTCCTGATAAGTCCGTTACTACTGAAGATGTCAATGAATCCGCACCCGTCGACGGCCATTTCTTGAGATATAAATGGTTAGTATTAATTTTCCCCCCACTAATTACTAATTTAATTTTATGTTGACTTTGTGTTTGTTCTTGATTTTTGGGCGGCAGTTGGTTTATTTCGGACTCCTGTGTTTTTTGGGAATTTCTTTGATAGTGCTGCATTTATCAGGGGCACAACAAATATTCATTTTTACTATAATCACAGAAAGTTAACTTTCATTATTTAAGTTATAAGTAACCAAGTTCTATAGTTATATATTTATTATATAAGTAATAAGTATCCATAACTTTATTTGCACATCCAATTAAGAAGCTTTCTAAGCTAAATATAGTTATGACAACAACTAACTTAAAATATCATAAAAAATGAAGTTACTATATTTTTTCTTGATAATATAGTTCAAAATAATTATCTGTAAAATTTCTTTATTAATTATGCACATAAATAATTGAAACGCATGTCTTATAATTACTGTAATTCAAATACAAATATATAGGCTCACACACAGGGAAACCATTTATATATTTATTAGCAGTAATTAGTGAAAATACTCTGTAAATCAATGTGTAGAAATATTGGATTCAATCTTGCTTTGCAAATCAAAATTTTACTCTTCTCTCGAGCCTGTTTAATGGTTATGGTACAAACTTTCCACTTTTTTTTATGTTACAGCTGCCATATATGCTGCTTCAGACCCTTTGCGTGTATTATCTTGTTTGTTTTAGAAGCATGTTGGGAATCTTTTAAGGTTCAATATTATTTCTGGAACTTCTGGCCTCTTGCTTTTTGTATTAAACATCTTTGGAAGAAAATTTGGAGCTTAAAGAAGATTGTTGGTCTGTGAAATTGGGCAATTCTACAATGTTTATTTGAAACCGAAATTAGCCATTCTAGCTGGTCCTGTTGTACCACCTGAATTTATGTTTCGTTTTTTTCTTTTGCATTCAGTTCAATTACAAGCTGAGAATGTTGTATCATGTTGATTGTTATGGTATTCATAATATGCTAGTCAATTGTGCTCTTTTGTATTTTTGGGCGATTAATATTTCAGTGGACCTTTGGGAAAATTTTTCTTTATTGTTTCTTTGGTTCTGTTAAAATATTGGAGAAGTAAATTACAAAGATGTAGTCTAAGGGAAGATAGACAAGGGACATTATTTGTGTAACAGGCAAGATAGGTGTTGCTACAATATCGTAATGAACTAGAATAAATGATATAACCATCTTTTTTTTAAAGCGACATCTCGATGCTAACCCAAGAGATCATAGAACTGATAGAAGTGCTGAAAATTTCGAAGGCGTAATTTAAGTCCAGTGTAGATATTGTTTATTTAACAATGCGTTGTAGCTGCTGAGTGAGGCTTATCGTTTCCCATATTTTAGTTGGAGCCTTTTAGAGTGAAGTATTCTTTTTTATCTTTAAAATAAAGGAAGAAATGAAGCCCGTGCTTGACTTGATGGTCAAGTGCTCATTTGTTGAATTCTTAGTCAAGGTTTCAAGTCTGAAAAATTAAGATAAGGTTGCATACATATGATTGTGGAAACATCATCTCTGTATATGTGGTTGTCTTGTCAATGATTAAGATCTTTAGCTAAAAGAGAAATATTTATATAATAGAGATAGGATGTAGAGAAACTGGGGAGGAGGAGGACAAGGACAAGGTGTACTCCAAAGCCAAAGCAACTCAAGCCAAATCTAAATGTGCCAAAAAATAAAAAACAATTCCATAAAGTAGAACTGTTCTACAATCCCTATCATTGTTATCTAAGGTGTGAGGCGCACCGAGGCGCAAAAAGTCTCCTTGGGACCTAGGCTCAAAAAGTCTCCTTGGGGACTAGGCGCGAGGCGAGGCAAGCGCCTCATTGAAGTGAGGCACACATATTTAATATATATTTATATTTATACCTGCACGCATTTAATTATTTATGTATCAAATTTATCAACCATAAAGTAACTTTACAAATTCTAAACATGTTTAAAAAGTTTCTATAACAAGTTAAAGGGTCATACCTCTGTAGCATAGTGGTATGCAATTATATCATAATTGCATTATGCATAAGCATATATATATATATATATATATATATATATATTTAAGTAGTAAACACTAAACAACAATATAAATGCATTAAATATTAAAAAAATACTTATAAGTTATATACACATTTAATTATTTAATAAGTTGGTAAACACCGGAATAGTAGTGTCAGTGTATTGTTAGATTTACCTAGGCAGCGGAGGGAACGCCTAGCGTCTAGGTGGTTTCTTAGGCGGACTAGGTGTTCTCATTTTTTTTTATTGTATATACTTCTTATATTATACAAAACTTACTATATAATTTTTTTAAATTTTACCTGAAATATTACTAAAAAAAAATCTTTTAAAGTTTCATTAATTCGTTTACCTAATGTAGAGTTTCAAAGTAAATGTTTGATTTTGTTTAGGCTAGAGTAGTGTAGTAAAGTACTCAAAATTCTTGTAAAAAATTGAACAACATAACTCTTTAGTATTTTACAAAATAGCTTGGTTTTTTTGGCAAGATAAAAAAAGAAGAAGAGATAAGGAGAACTAGAGAAAAGAGAGGTAAAGAGATAAGGAGAAGAAAGTCTTACATGGAGGAGGAAGCTGCAATTGATGACTTAGTTTGCTTAGGGAATTTGTTTTTATACAACTTCGATGAAACCTGCGTCTCGCGTGCGCCTCATTGAAGGAGCCGCGACTCAGGCCCCAAGTGTGTGTCGGGATGGGCTTCGCGCCTAGGTGCACCTTTAACAACACTGATCCCTATGTAATTTCAAATGTCTACCCTGTAAAGGCACAAATCTCCAAAGCAAGAAACCTACTCTTTTTAGCATGAAATGTTATTGTCCAAAATTGCTAATCTCAACTTTTAAATGATTAAAAGACAGGTGTCAGCCTCAATAATGAATTAACTTTAAAAAATTGGGCCCATTATAGCTGAACTACAATATTAGGCAGTTATTATAGTCAGTGTTGTGATATTGTAGTATCGGGCTAGTGCTCAATAATCTTAGGATTTCTTAATATTTTTCTCCATTAGTTCTTTTACAAATAAACTTTGTAAATATGACACTTATTATTAATTGAACTTAGATACTCGAGTGTGGAGCTTTGAGCCCGAGTTTCAGTAGTCGTCATGTAAGTCTATAAGCGTTTTTGTGAAACTGCATCTTGAGTTCGAGGAAAATCCTCAGCCACTCAAATTTTTCTGCACCACTGCCCCACCGTTCAACCCCTTTTATCATGTTACTTGCTTCATCACCCACTTTCTGAGCATGGCAATCAAATTATAATTTTTGTGTCTTGAACTAATATTTTAGTGTCTTTTTAAGGGGGTGGTAGGGAAAGGGTTTATAATTATTGAGATGCACATTATTTGTGTTTTTCGTTTGATAATTATTGGTCATTTGTTTATTAATGTATTGGATGATGATTTCCATGCTCTTTGGCATTGGTATCTTATGTTTGGATATCTTTGTAATGACAATCTAGGAAGCTTAAGAAGAAAGGACTATCCCTAAAACGAGATTACATTTTTTTAAAATCAAAATACTAATCTATATATTAAGCGTAAAATATGTTAAGTGAAAATTAATTAAATTCTATCAGTTATGAGTCTTGGGAAGAATTTTAGAAAGAAAAATAAGGTTCTGGTAAATCCGAATGAACCTTCCAACAAGCAGAATAGAAGTTGACCACAAAGTCATTTCTGTAGGAGGATTATCCTCAAATTGAAAAGGAATACTTCAGGGATAATTAATTGTCAAAATTGGTGTTCTTAAATTTTGATTGTGAGATTCTCATGCTTTTGGTGGTAGATGGTTGATTAGTTCTTACTAATAGTTTAGGATTCTCATTTTGAAACATACTAGGGACATACCAGGAGGTGGGCGAAGGAAAATGTGGTGGCTGCACATGGTCATTTTGGAGCAACTTATGTTGTGTTATTATTATATTATGTACCGACATGGTCTTCTGAAAAATTGGCAACTCTGAGCTTTTCTAGGTTTTCTTTATGATTGAATTTCCACTTTCTTATTTTTTTGATATGTATGTTGCTAGTTATATAGTTTACATCAGCTGCTTTGGTTATATTAAAGAACCAAAATGTTCCAATTATAACAAATTCTAAAGCTTTAAGATAATTAAATGCTGATAGGTCGGCTACGATTTTACCCTGTTTTTCCTTTTTGGTTTTTCATTACCATTTTTGTCGTTTTATTGCCCATGTATGATATGCGTCTACTTGATGTTTCATTACTAGTGTTTTAAAAATCCTCGCCTAGGCGTTAGACCCCCCTTGGCGCCTCGCCTAGGCGCTAGGCTCCCCTGACGCCTCTAGGTCCAAGGTGGCAAAAAATCCCTCCAGGAAATTAAGCGGGGTCTTGGCGGAGATTTTTTTTTAACAACTACCCAAACCAGATCTTGATATATTTATTTTCCTAATGATTTACCATATTTATAATACAGGTCGTAGCATATCAAATCACAATAAAAAGTGAACAATATCTAGTCAGAATGGATAATCTTATTATAGTTGTACCTTTTTGAACTTGTACCAACTTCAAATTATATAAATGATGATACATTTGTAATATTTAGTTTAATTCAATATAATTCTTAAATTTATATTTAATTTCTTAAATTTTAATATTGAATTAAATTTTTGAAATTTGAAATTTTATTATTTAATAGCAATCTTGTTTATGAATAAAATTAATACGTTAAAAATTTGTTTGAACTTTGAACAAGTGCATGTTTGTGTTTGAATTTTGACATTAGCAATATGAATGTGTTTGAACTTTGACCATTAGCAATATGGATATGTGTTTGAACTTTAAGTAAAGGCTTTTATTATCTTTATTATAGTCTGTTTTGTTTTATATTATTGTTTTGTTTGGATAAATGTAAGATAAAATATTAAAATTGGCTTAAAATAAAAAGTCCCGCCTAGGCTCCCTTGGCCGCCCGCCTCCTGCCTAGCGCCTTTTAGAACATTGACTATAAGTTATTATATGAACTATGATTTTTTTTCTCTTTAAATAATGAGAAGTTTGATGCTATCATGAGCAAAATTGTGCTCGTCATTATCTTCTCACAGCTGCAAAATTTTTGGTTGTACTATTTTCAGTTTGTTTATTGTGATTGACAGATTTAATTTGTGTCTAAGATTTGTCCAAGTGATCAATTCATAGGAATTCTGATCATTTTTAGGAAGGTACACTGATTATGTTATGCTACTTGTCTCAAATGAATGCGACTTTGATGGTGGGCAGTTTGAGTGGTATATGGCTGACATACAAGGAAAATTGGATTTGAATTTGATAGGGTTGAAATGCTAGTGTAGACATCTATGTTTTTAGCTAAAACTTTGGAGAACCATATCTAACCATGTCACTATTCACTTGGATGTGACAATCTTTGTTTATCTTTTTCTCCCTATATTTTGTCACAAAGAGCCAGTCGATCAATACTTGATTTATTTTGTATGGTAAAAGTCCTTGAACCTATGATCCTAAACTTGGTTGAAATTCAATACCTGTACTTAATTGAAAAAAAAAAGACGTGGTTAAATTTAGATTATGAATTTGGTCTTGCAGTATTTGAATTGACTCTTTTTCTACATGTTTACTTTGCAGGTATCGCATACAAAGTGATAAGAAAGTTGCTATCTGTAGTGTACATCCATCTGAGCAAGCCACGTTGCAGTGCTTGGGATGTGTTAAGGCCAAGATTCCTGTTGCCAAAAGTTACCATTGCTCTCCTAAATGTTTTTCGGATGCATGGCAGCACCATCGTGTTCTGCATGAGCGTGCCGCTAGAACTGTAAATGATAATGGAAATGATGAAGAAGAATTATTTGGACGCTTCAATAGCACAGGATCTGGAGGGTTATCTGCTTCGCAATCTAATCCTAGCCCGGCTAATGGTGCAACACCATTATATCCTGCAGCAGTTGCACAAAGGAGTGGTGGTGAAACATGGTTCGAAGTTGGACGTGCTAAAACTTACACACCAACAGCTGATGATATCGGCCATGTCCTGAAGTTTGAGTGTGTCGTGGTAGATGCAGAAACAAAACTACCTGTGGGGCATGTCAACACCATATTAACATCTCGTGTCATTCCAGCTCCATCGCCTAGTCCACGTCGCTTAATTTCGGTCAGTGGAGTTGATGTAACGGGTCATCTTGATTTAGATGGTCGTCTATCATCTGCAGGAACTTTTACTGTGCTGTCGTACAACATCTTATCTGATGCATATGCGACAAATGAAATATACAGTTATTGCCCTTCATGGGCTCTTTCTTGGCCCTACCGCAGGCAAAATTTGTTACGAGAAATAGTTGGTTATCGTGCAGATATTGTTTGTCTCCAGGAGGTAAATAAGCAAATCAGGTTAATGATTTAATGAATTATAAAAGCGATTCCCAATGTTTTCACACCGGCAAGGTTCTAAGAGGTTTGGCTTGAGTTACTAGTTACTAAATTGATTTGGAAAGCGACATACTTGGGGAAAGGGTTGGTTGAAAAATAGTATTCCCTCCCCATTTTATAAGGCAAGTGGCAAAAAGATTATTAAAATGTCATCTTAAGTATTACTCCCTCCGTCCCTAATTATTTGACGTTTTATAGTTTTTCATCTGTCCCTAATTATTTGACGTCAAATCTAGGAGAATTAATGACAATTTTTCCAAAATTACCCCTCATTACTTTGCCTATTTTTTTGTTACTTTAAACTCTTTCTCTCTCCTTATCCTAACAAAACTCATTATCTCAACAAAAGATTTAAAGGTATTATAGACAATTGAGTACTATATTTAATGTTTTTCAATCATTATCTTAATTCTTGTGTCCACCTCTAAAACGTCAAATAATTAGGGACGGAGGGAGTAGTATTTTTTAACATTCCAACTTTACCTTTTAAGAGTATAATATCCAAATTTGACTTGGGAATGGAGTGTTAGTATTGGGATATGTGCAATTCAAATAAAATATGATTATTTTAGTCATATTCATTGGAAAACTAAGTGAGGCACCTATTTTCTTTTCATGTTAAGTGCATTTAAGAGGTTAATATGTTATTTTGCATCCTCTACTAAACATATATTGTGCAACTTTGTCATCATTTTGGGTCATCCAAAAGGAAATTGTGTCTCGTAAAATAGGATGGAGGGAGTTGTATGTAAAGGTAGTAGGTAGAGGGGGTTGAAGCCGCTTATGTTAGTAAAAATCGTGGGCTGCCTTTTATTTTGAGCAATGATGTTTCATCTTATATTAACTATCTCATATGTAGATATAATTAAATGTTCAGCTCTAAGGACTCAACTTACAAATTTATTAGTATTGTTCTTCCTTGATGACACTTGGCTGAAAATGTTTCTTCTTCCTTTCAGGTTCAAAGCGACCATTTTGAGGAATTTTTTTCCCCTGAGCTGGATAAACATGGCTACCAAGCTCTGTTTAAAAGAAAAAACCGCAGAGGTTGTTAATGGACAAATATTACAATTCTGGCGTCTTAAAATTATTTAGTTAATTAATCCACATCATTGATGTTGGTTGCAGGTTTTCAGTGGCAATGGCAATACTATTGATGGATGTGCTACTTTTTTCCGCAGAGATAGATTTTCACATGTTAAAAAATATGAGGTGAGGAAAAAGTTTGAATCCTTTTGGTATCTTAGGAGTTCATAATCTCAATGGAGCACATGCATGCATGCAGGTTGAGTTTAATAAAGCTGCACAATCTTTAACTGATGCGTTGGTTCCAAGTGCTCAAAAGAAAACTGCTTTAAATCGACTGGTTAAGGTAGCTTGATCGAAAAAGTGCTTCTTTCCCTCTCCATTATTTGGGTTTTTAATTGGCTTGTTAATGTTGATTAAAAGTGAATATAACTTTGTTTCTTAGGATAATGTTGCGCTGATTGTTGTTCTAGAAGCAAAGTTTAGTAACCAGGGGGTTGATAATCCTGGGAAGCGCCAGCTTGTTTGTGTGGTAAGAAAATAGTGCCTTTCTTGTTTTGTAATTATACCTCTACAACAATAATTAATTTATGCGTCTGCTGATGTATTTGTCGGTTCTTCTATTGAAGAACTTCCATTTACTTGGTTTCTCCAATTTCTCTTTATATTTCACTCGACGTGTGTAGCATGCAACTTTAGGAAGCCAGCTTTCTATCTGAGCAGGTGACCTGACTATTGAGTGTGGGCCGTGTCGGGCTAGAGTATAATAATGAACTCTAAGCCATGGTCACATGTATAGCTAATATCAATACACTTGACCTCATATATTCCAGCATTGTAATAGTAAGAAAAACAAGAAATTAATCAAAGATAAAGACAGTTGAGCCTTGAATTTTATTCTTTTAGCAGTAACAGTTATTATATAATACACTATGTAGGGTCATTATGAATTTTACATCATTGAGTTTGGAAAAATGATATATATTGCAAATGTTTAAGTTGACTTTTTGATTGCGATATAGATTAATATTGCTTGTAACATTTTTTGGAAAAATGTTTAATAAGTGGGGCCCCTCCAATAATTCTTACCAATCCATGTATTGATAATTTTCGCAATTGTAATTCGTTGTAAATTTATTGCAAGGCAAGACTCTTTGATATTCAAGCTCGGGCCTGGTACAAAGTACAACTGTAAGGTGAATCTATAAATGTAGGTTCGAACATAGATTTGGTCTAGATGGTTTGCTTAACTTCTCTAATATAAAATGACAGTTGGCACATAGAATCAAATCTAGTTTAACAATAAATTTCATTACTAGGATTGTAATTACGTTCTAGTATTGTTTCTTAAAGGAATATTTAATAAAGATACGAATTGTAAACATGTTCAGATGCACATATTTATAGCATTTGTGGCCAAGGTACTATTGTTGGGACTGCGGTCCAAATATCCCATGATTGACTGATAGGGCCTAAAAGTTGATGTTTGTGCATTTCAAGCTATTGGCCTATGTATTTTCCACATTTTCTTAACATCGGGAATAGCCTCCTTTGCATATACTAATAAAGATAATCATTTCTGTTAACTTTGGGTCGAACTCTTCTTTGGTGTCAAGGTAATAGCTATCTGATGACCTTATTAATTTCTAGGTAACCTAGTTTGCAGTCCATCTCTTTACTATGCCTCAAGAAAGAAATTCTAGGATCTATTCTAGTAAGCATGCATAATTCAAAATTTGAGTCGATCTTTTTGTATTAGATACTGATACTGGTATTCTCTCTTCAATAGACAAGTCCATAATGTTCATAATTATTTTGAACTCGTCAGATACTCCAAACCCCAAAGTAGATGCGTTACATACTTAGAGCATTAGGTGTTATGTTTCTGCTTTCCTGAGTAAGATAAGAATGCATGTGGTATTAAGTATAAAAAATAGTAATTTAAATACTTTTTGGCTCCCTTGAAGAGAAGAAACAAAATATAACAAGGAAACTCTTATTATTATTAGTATACAATCTGTAATCTGGATCATACCCATTGAAGTGTCTGTTGGCTATCTTAGGCATTTGACTACTTTTCACATAGTAGGCATGTTTTCATTATTTTGTACTGGTTTTCCTTATCCTTATCCTTATTCCAATTTCCTTCTTCTGTCATGTGGTAATTCTGTTATTCTATTTATTCTTTTATTTCTTTCTGCATTTCTCATTTGCCTTTTCACTATTGATGTCATTTTCTGAGTTAACCCTTCCCTTTTGCATGTATATTTTATTTATTTATAATTCACAGGCCAATACACATGTGAATGTCCACCATGATTTGAAAGATGTCAAGCTTTGGCAGGTTTTCTTCGATTTACGTACCTCTTTGACTAGCATATTGTGCTTTATTTGTTTATTATTAATTTTTATTTGTTTTGATTGTTCCTGTGTATTATTAGGTCCACACTCTCTTGAAAGGATTGGAAAAGATAGCTGCCAGTGCGGACATCCCCATGTTGGTGTGTGGAGATTTCAATTCAGTACCCGGAAGGTATGTTGGTTATTTGTATATACTTGAATTGTCAATTCATGATATGTTCTTAGTTATCATAAATTACTGTTCTGACATTGGACTTGACTGCAGTGCTCCTCATGCACTTCTTGCCTTGGGAAAAGTTGATCCTATGCATCCAGAGTTAGCAGTAGACCCTCTGGGAATTCTGCGCCCTGCCACCAAGCTAACGCATCAGCTGCCATTGGTAATATAATTTCCTTTAGTTAATGCTTTCTGAGCTTGCTGTATGTCTTCATGTATTTGCTATACCTAACATCATGCGGAGGAAGTGTATGAACAAATGTCTTGGTTTCTAATGGTTATGCTAATTTTTGCATTTATTTAAATCTTATAGGTCAGTGCTTACTCGTCCTTTGCAAGAATTGGAGCTGGTCTTGGTTTTGAGCAGCAAAGAAGGAGAATGGACCCTACTACAAATGAACCTTTATTTACAAACTGCACTAGAGATTTTATTGGTACCCTTGATTACATATTTTACTCGGGTATACTTTCTATTTGATATTTTTTTCTTTGCAGTTTTCCTTACCTGTTGCATTCAGTTCACCATTTTGTAATCTAAAGTCGTACTTGCTTTTTTTCTCCCAGCTTTTTCTATAGATCGTGCAATTATCTTATATTTACAGATTGATTGTGTCTATAGAAGAGCATGCAAGTTTTTTTATAATAAATATTTAAAAAAAATTATTTGATAGATCAAATGGATATATGAAGTAATTGATGATCTATTATGTGGTTTCAGCGGACTCTTTAACTGTGGAATCTTTGTTAGAGCTTTTGGACGAGGATAGCTTGAGAAAAGACACAGCACTTCCTTCTCCAGAGTGGTCTTCGGATCACATAGCACTTTTAGCTGAATTCCGCTGCAAGCCTCGAACTAGACATTGATGATGTTCAGTAGGTAAGTTCCTTTACCTTTTCTAGGACCTTTTTTCATTTCCCTTTGGTCTTTTGTTTTTCTTCCCTTCTCTCCAGCACCCAATCAGATACACAACAACAATAACAACAGAAAACACCAACTTGGTTATATCTTACTTGACATCTACATAGATAGTTTGTCACTACTGGGACGGCTCAAGTAAATTACCTATTGCACACAAGAAAGCAATTGTACACAGGAATTTAGGGTTAGACTTCTTGCATATACAGTTAACATATTGATTTGGAACTAAATACTGTTACTTAGAATTAAATAGGGTATACTGTTACTTAGAATTAAATAGGATATACTGTTACTTGGGGAAAGTGCTGTCACGGCTGGTTTTTGCTTCAAGTGAAGTGGATAGATTGCTAATTGCCTGAGTTTGTTGGACATGAGTTTAATTTTACTTCTACCCTGACATCCTTCCAAGATCAAATTATACTATATCTACTTCATTTGTTGTGCTTATTGAATTTTCCCTATAAATGTACTCTGTTTGGTCAAAACTAATGCTTCGTATCTGAGGTTAAAGGTGCATGCTGCTTTCCTTATAATGAAGAAAATTTTGTAGAGGGCATTACTAGTGTGGTATGCCATGTCTAAGATGATGATGAGCACAATGTTTTGGAGATTCCATCATTGTTTTTTAATTTTTTTGATAGGTGTCTCATGTCGTTTATTTAAGGCCTCCAGCTGTATTCTGTAGGTCGAATAACTACATGTTTGTATGTCTGTATGTATAATAGTCATGCATCTTTGTTATTTTACTAATTACTAGTTTGTATATGGTGCAGGTCAGATATTGAAATGAATTTCAAAAGATAGAAGAATCAAGAGAAGCACTTGATAAAGATAGTTAAATGCAAGAATGGTAGATAGTGGTCCGTCCTGGGGTATAGGTATAGATCCTTGTGATGGTCTACTTTGTATTATGCTACCTTTGTCTGATAGAAAACTATGAGTATGCCTTGTTCAATTTCATATACTTTTTTCTTTTACATAGAAATATATTCTCACCAATGGTGCAATATATATATATATATATATATATATATATATATATATATATATATATATATATATATATATATATCCTGTACTAGTAAGTTCTAATTTCCCTCCACGACAGGTCCTTTAGCTGCTCGCAATATTATGAATTTGGATTGGCTGGCTGGCGGGGGCATTGTATAATGTTACTTTTTGCTATCTTGGACAGATGAAAGGAAGTAGAAATCCAAAATTGTGTTGCAAAGCCTAATATGAATGAATGAATGTAAGGTGGAATTTGGCCCCACACAAAAATGCTAGTAGTGTTTTAATACCTTTTTGTTTGGTGTTGTGATTAGTACTAGACCTGGCAATATAAGTAGTTAACTGGAATCAAATGGGTCGGTTATCCATTTTTATTTATGCAGATTGATTAAAGTTTGAACCCATATTTTAAAAATAAATATAGTTAATTAACTGGTTAACCATTTTCAACTCATATTTTATTCAATTGTATTCCTCTCTCAGTAATTGCACCAAACACGATTATTTTTTTTTGGTGGGTAGGGGTAAAGGGTGGGTGGTGTATACATAATTGCTTAATATTAATTTATTTTGGGAGAGAGTGGTGGGGTGGGTGTGGGGTGGGCGTAGGTGAGTGGGGTGGGTGGGGTATACATAATCGTTTAATATCATTTTTTTGAAAGGGAGTGGTGGGTGGGTGGATGGGTGGGTGGGTGGATGGGTGGGTGATTGGTTGGGTGGGCATGGGGTGGTTGGGGTATACATAATCGCTTAATATCAATTTATTGAGAGGGGGTGCTGGGTGGATAGGTAGGTGGGTGGGGTGGAGTGGAGTGGGTAGGTAGATGGGGGGTGGAGTGGGGGTAGATGGGGGGGTCGGGGGGGTGTGTGGGGGGTGAGCGGGATGCGGGTAAGGGGTGGGGTGGAGTGGGTGGGTAGATGGGTGGGGGTGGTTAGGGGGGTGAGGGTGAGAGTGGGGGTGTGGGGGTAAGAGGTATATACATAATCACATAATATTATTATTTTTGGTTTGGTTGGGTTGGGTTGGGTTGGGTTGGGTTGGGTTGGGGGGGTGGGATGGGGTGGGCGTAAGGAGTATATACATATTCACATAATATTATTTTTTTTAGTGATAGTGGGGGTGATGGGGGTGGGGGTAAGGGGTTGGATGGGGTGTGTGGGTAGGTGGGGGTGGGGGTGGGGGTGGGGGGGGTAAGGGGTATATACATAATTACATAATATTATTATTTTGGGTTGGGTTGGGTTGGGTTGGGGTGGGGTGGGGTGGGGTGGGGTGGGGTGGGGTATATACATAATCACATAATATTATTTTTTTTAGTGGTAGTGGGGTTGGGATGGGGTGGAGGTAAGAGATATATATATAATCATATAATATTAGTGTCAAATTAGGTCTTAATGAAACCCATAACCAATAACAATATTAAAATGGTTAATATGGTTTTTAACCATAACCATATAATTTCAACTCATATTATTCATATTAAAAATAGTTAATATGGTTTTAGTTCCATAATCAAATTTTAAAAATCAAAAATCAACTTATAATCATATTTTGTCTGGCATAATTAGCACCCACCCTCTGCTACATACATCGCTGGGATCTCATTGGGAATACGTGTGCTTATTAATATGATATTGGTGGTTCATTTTTCTTTAGCCGGATTATTGTTGATGGGCTTGTAGGTCTGATATTATCCACAGCTAAAATGTTGCCAATTCTGACCAACCTGTTGAGGGAGAAGAACTGATTTACCTGTTATTTCTATTTGGGAAATACTTGCTCTACAGAAAATATTGCTTCTCTCTCCCGCCCAAAAATAATAAGTATTTTAGTAGACATTACAGTAATAATATTTTAGGTCGGACCGAGGGAATGAAATGGAGGAGAAATGAATATAATGAAAAAAATAGTGTGGTTGATGATTTAGGTTGGAGGAATAAAAGTTCCTTTCATCCCTTTGTTTTTTTATTTTACATGGGAGATGGTGTAATAAAATTTATTCTGTTATATGTGATAATTTTGTCATTTTATTACACCACTCATTATCACTGCCAACCAAATTTATACTTAAAATATTTTAAAATTATTTCATTTTATTTCTTCAATTCAAACGACTTTTGTTCCTTGATATAAATAGTTTTAAAGTTGTGCGCAAGTATTAAGGAAATAATTGTATAGTATTAAATATAATATTAATTATTTATATTGTCTTTGTATTGAAAAACACTTCTCTAAAGGGAGTATAAATGTATGCCATTGGAATTTTTCTACAGTAATGAGTGCTAGAAAAAAATATTAATTCTCTTTGAATTTAATACTGAACGAAGTAGTAAAATATTCATAGAGAGAAGCAAATAAACATAGAATTGACATGTGTGGGCAAGGAAATCGTATCTTGCTAGGGTTAGGGTTTCGTGTTGGCTGAGAAGGAGAGAAATCCACAAAAAGTACGAAATTGATTGATTGATTGAAGAGGGGAGAAAACAGGTGAGCGATTACTTCAACAACATGTGGCAGAACTCCTAGAATCCAAGAACCTTGTTAGGGTAACAAAGATTCAGAGAGTCTTCTTAAGTGCTCCAGGTTGAGAGAGAATCTCCAAGTCTCTTAGTCTTCCAAAAGGTCCAAGAGTCCAAAATGAGGTCCCCATTTTCCAATGGAGTGAAAGGGGTATTTATAGGGTTTTCTGGAGAATGGTCATGTGCTAGACACATGACCTCGGGGAAATTCCAAATTTATCCTTAGTCATCAGAGTAATGCCCAAATCGTACTGCCCTTCTAGCCACCAATCCAATCCCTCAATCAATTTCTAAAATGAGTCGCCTCCACGGGTCTTCTACCTCGGGACATTTGGAGGCTTCTCTCAGGTCTCGCACATTTATTTTTGACTTTTTCTGTTTGTCATTCAATTTTTTAGGTCGTATATGAATTCTAATTTGTACTTGGGCTCACAACATGATTTAAGGATATGGCAACCCATTTACCTAAAATCAAAAACGACAAGATATTTGTGTATTTGTGCCTTGTTTGGTTCATTGAAGTTAGACATGTAATGCAATGAGTGTCAGGAATAAACATGTGAACGATATTCCTATTT
This sequence comes from Panax japonicus, assembly GCA_020205505.1. Taxonomy (NCBI): domain Eukaryota; kingdom Viridiplantae; phylum Streptophyta; class Magnoliopsida; order Apiales; family Araliaceae; genus Panax; species Panax japonicus. The sequence continues at coordinate 47,390 of JAINUV010001096.1, forward strand.
ATATATGATTTGATTATAATATATATATGAATGAATATGCAAGTATGCTTGCATTAAGAAAAGCTGTAAAGTCCTTTGATAGATAATAGAAACATATATACAAGGACTTAGAATGAATTAATCAAATGTGTTAGGTTGATCCTACATAAGCAAAATAGCTTTGTAAAGTCTTTAAAAAGAAATGATGTACAAGGACTATAAATATAGAAAGATCAAACATGTTAGGTTGATCCTATGATGTAATAGATAGGCTTGTCTAATCGTCGAGCACTGCACCAGAAATCGTAGTCTGCCAGGAGAGTTAAGGAAAACTCAAGAGATATCGAGGCAGAATCGTAGTCTGCAAGATAGTAGATATCGGAGTTCGTAGACTTCCAGGAGAGACGAGAAAGGATCGTAGTGTGTCGAGGAGAACTTCCTCAGGGCCGTAGTCTACTGAGGAAGTCATGTTCAAAATCGTAGAGACATCCTGCCTACGAGCCGACCGAGTATCTGCCAAAGCTAAGTCAAGAATCGTAGACTACACTCAGAGTCGTAAAGTCTACTAATCATACCTGAGGCAGAGATCGTAGTCGAGTAAGATCAGATGAAGACAACAAGCACAACGACAGAAATTGTAAAGTGTCAAGATCTGATTTCGGAGTCGTAGTGTCTGCACAGCCAAAGCTGAATCGTAGAACTAAGACCTCAACAGATGTGCTCACAATGCCAAGGCAAAATCGTAGAGCAAATACGATTCTCAACGAATGAGCACTCCCAGAATATCCAAAGGAATGAAGCCTCTGGTTGGCACTGCATAGATATGTCCCACCTGAAGGAAACCAGAGAGCACTCAACGAATGGCATGCAAGCTAATAGAAGATCTAAGCACCAACTCAATCAGCATCAAGATTGAGTTGTGAAGCCATTCGAGATGAAGTTGTCCACAAGGAGATCAGAAGAATACTTCTATAACTGACTAAGAAAAGTCAGCAAGTGCAGTAGCTGTCAAGCAGACAGAAGACAACGATCTTAAAAGTTACCAGGATCGTAGTGTTTGCCAAACAAAGAAAGAACTGATGGAGTACATACAGAGATACTGGACAGCTTCTGAAGAATAAGGCTAAAGTGATTAAGCATTGGGTCAGTCCATTGATGATAAGTGAATGGGAGATCACAAGGAGAAAGCGAGCTGGACACGCCACAAATCTGAAGTGTCTTATTATTCAGAAGAGGCCAGAGCAAGGAATCGAGCCATCAGTATCTGAGAGCTGTTGAGGCAAACAGAAGTGTTGAAGCACTGCACAAGAGAAGGAAGAGGTGTTCTACATTGAAGATCAAATCAACACTCTTCAAGATCATAGTGTTGTCTCTACCAGTCAACAAGACACTACGATCAAGTCCATGAAGACATGCATCAGAATCGTAGAGTTCGAATAGCTAAAGACTAAAGCATTGGCAACGGTTCAATCTGAAGGGTAATATTTGGACAAGAGCTCATTGAGAGCATCGATGCAAGGACAACCTTTGATCGAGAAATCAGAAGAAGGAAATAAAGTCTTCGACCTGCCCAAGACATTAAAGTGACATATCTGACAGGGTTGGTGAAACAGCAGACTGCAGTGTTAGAAAGTCAGAAAAAGATGTCATGTCACATCTGCAGTTTGCACCAAATAACTCGAGATCTGCTAAGAAATTTGAATAGCTTTCAACGGTTACTTTCCAACGGGAAGATTGGGAAGCAATATAAATCAATAGAGCTTCAAAGATCAAGAGATGTTGATGATTGTGTAGTTGCAGAATCGTTGAATTGGTGAATGTTATTGTTGACTCTACGAGTTCCACCAAAGATCAATAGAACAAGTCTCAGTGACAGTGAGACTATCAAGGTGGAAGTGAAGCAGCTTTGAAAAAGGAATCAAGCTGAAGATGGCAGCCAAGCTGAGAGCCGAGAAGGCCAAGAAGATAACATTCAGAAAAGTGGCTGAGTACAAAGAAGATCAAAAGAGCCACTCTACGAATCACCATGAACCGAAAGCTAAAACTGAACAAGTGCAGAACCATGTCTGCAAAGTATTCAAGAAGGGTTCAGGGATTGTTAAGTGCCAGACAAAGACTACTAAAAGCACAAAGACTTAGCAAACCCAGATGGTGATGGTGCACAGCTGACATCAGATGAAGATGAGCTGAAAAGAGAAGAGATCAGCTGCACCAAGGATGATGTGTCCAGACTCGAAGCTGAACGCAAAGAGGACCACACCAAGCTGCTAAGAACAAAAGATGGTCAGAGCTTTATGATATCTTAGCAGCTTAGCACCAACTCCAATAAATAAACAAACAACTCAATAACAAGAAGTCAGGGCCTGAGGGGTCCTTGTTCGAAGGGACTAAATGAATTTCTAAGCCTGCTGGGCTTGAAGAGTTCCTAGGAAACTAGAGAAGTTCCAAGGCTGCTGGCCTTGAAGAGTTCTTAGTGAACTGAAGTCCCAATGCAACAGGCCTTGAAGGAATCTTAGTGATTCAGGGTGCTGCCCTTCCTTAGTGGAAATCCTGCTAGTTGAAAGCAGAAGAGTGGATTAGGAGCTTGAGTCTCTGAACCACTTAAAACCCCTTGTGTCTTTTACTTTATGTCATTTACATTATGTACATTAATTGTTATAATTGCTATGTATGTTTTAACTGCTTACTACTGAAATAACTCTACGAACAATGTATGTGTGATTATGAATATATCAATGAAGGGGATCTTTTACTTATTTCGTTGTGCTTGAAAAGATTCTTAAGTTTGTCATGAGCTACTTAATGAGCAATACAACTTAATAGAGTAAAAGTATTTTGAAATTCTAAAGATCTATTCAACTCCCCCTTCTAGATCTATATTGTGCCTACTGGGAACTAACAATGAGTATTAATATTTAAAAAACTATATTCCCCTTGTTATGTACTCCCTCCGTTCCCAAAAGATTATCGTTTTAGAAGGTAAAATTTGTTCTAAAAAGTTTGTCGTTTACAACTTTCAAGGAGAATAAATTATTTACTTTCCTATATTACCCCTACCTTCTCTCATTGTCCCAAGAAATTCTCTCACTTGTAATAATAGTTTTTAACTTTCCATAAAGGGGTAGTGATGGAATTTCAAACAAATTTTACTTAATAAATGGTACTTTCTTAATCTATGTGCAAAAACCTTAAACGACAATCTTTTAGGAACGGAGGTAGTACTCCCTCCATCTCATTATATTTGACGTTTTAGAGAGTTTTTTTCCAAAATATTTGACGTTCTACAAAACCAATAATATTTTGCCTATTGTTTTCTTTTTTTTACCCTTCCTTCTCCACCACCATTAATGGCTATTTTCTCTATTTTCAAAAGACTGTTCAAATTCTATTCTTTGATTTCCAATGAGATTTCATGAAGTTTGAGGATTTATTAATGGAGATTTCGAGATTAAAGCAAGAACAGAAGGAATTGGACTTGGAAGTTGAAGTAATGAACAAGAGATTAGAAGCAACAGAGAGAAAGCCACAGCAAATGATGGCGTTCCTTTTCAAAGGGGTTGAAAATTTAAAAATTATATCCAGTATGATGATGGATAATGAGAGAGTTAGAAGGGTGACCGATAAAAAGAGACGCGTCTTGATATTTTCATCTTCTCCCCCTTCTTCATCGGAAGAAGAAAGTGCAACGGTTAGGATGATTTCGTCGTCAATTTCGTCGCCGGATGGGAATTTTGACAGTCAAACTTTGCCGGAGACAATGTTGTCGCCGGCGTGATTACTTAGCCAAAGACAATCCATAGGGGGGGCGCCGTCTGTCAACGGTGGTGGTGAGGGAGGGGGAAGTGGCGGGGATGTGAGTTGCTTTGCAGGAGCTGTGACGTGGGGAGAGCCAAGTCCACCGCCTTATCCATTCTCATTGTTGGGAGGTGGGTTTTAGGGGATGTTTGTTTAGAGCTGAATGGAGCTGAATCTAAATGGCTGAATCAGTCAGTGCGTTTATTTTGGTCTGAATGACTGAATCGGTAAGATGGACGAGCTGAATGGCTAAGTCAGATTTTTTAAGCTGAATGAAGTAAAAAAAAATAAAAAAAAATAAGATATTTGATGTCTTGGGTTGCTCCGAGGAGCAAAAGGTTCCCTTCGCCACCTTCATGTTGCGGGCAGAGGCAAATTACTGGTGGGAATCTGTAAAGCGTACCCAACCTGCCGCACTGAAGATGTCTTGGGAGAAGTTTCAAGAACTGTTCAACGACAAGTACTTTTCCGAAAGTATTCGTCACATGAAAGAGGTAGAGTTCATTAAATCGGAGCAAAACAACATGACCGTGTCACAGTACGAAGCCAAGTTTGCCGAGTTATCCCGGTTTGCGTCCCATTTGGTTGATAATGAGGAGAGAATGATGCGAATGTTTCTAAGAGGTTTGAAACCCGAGATACGTCAATACCTCATTTCTCATAAACTTTGTTTGTATTCAGATGTTGTTAATAGAGCTCAGTTATTGGAGCGCGATAGTGAGTCAACCCAACCAAAAGAGAGCAGACGGCAAAATAATAATACCAGTGATAGTAGTCATCGAAACGGTGATAATAAGCGTGAAGGGAATTAACATGCCAGAAATAGTAACCACTTCGGTGGTAATCATGGCCAAAACAATAAGAATGGACATTTTAAGAAGAGGAAATTCAACAATGATGGAAAGACGTCAGCACCAGCACCCGTTGTTAAGGAAGGAGAACGACCACCTATCATATGTTTCAAATACGGAGGGGATGGACATATCAGTCCAAACTGCGAGATGCCATCTAAAGCGTGTTACAATTGTGGAAGAGAAGGTCACCTAACCCGATTTTGTCGTTCACTGAAGACAAGTCCAGCTGGGAAGGAGGCACCAAAGGCCATCCCAAAAAAGTCAAAATCGGTAGTGCAAGGGAGAGTGTTTTTTGTGACTTCTCAAAAAGCGAGTAACCCGAACGAAGTTAGCACGGGTTAGTTAATTATAAATTTTTATGAAGTCTATACCTTATAAGATACCAATTTTACCCATTATTTTATCTCTCTTGCTTGTGTTCAACGTTTAAATTTTACCACAGAAAAGCTAGACTTTGACTTATTGGTTAAAATTTTGTTAGTAGAAATCTTCGTTACATCCACTGTTTATAAATCTTGTTTGATTTAAATCGACACTTTCACGTTACTTGTCGATCTTATCTCTGTGAAAATACTTGCCCTTGATGTGATTTTAGAAATCGATTGGTTAACTACTCATCATGCCAAAATTGATTATTTTTGTAAGGTTGTTAGCTTTTATATTCCTAACCAACCTGTTATGCGAATTCAAGTAACCAAACCACTAAAGCCAATCATTGTCATATCAAGCCACAAGTAAAAAGTCCCGAGCCTTTCACTGGTGACTTCCAAGTCTTGGAATACACCGAAGCCAGACTTTCTGTAGGCGACGCCGTGAATGACGATGGCAAGTTGATAGGTATCAATGTGACATACTATCCAAGTCTTGGATGAGAGTCATAGTTTTTAAATGATATTTCTATTGTTAATAAATTTCTTGACGTATTCTAGAAGACTTCTTAGCCTACCCCTAGAGCGTGAAATTGAATTTTGTATTGACCCTAGTACAAAACCCATTTCTTCAACCCTTAAATATTTCTTCAACCAAAACGAACGTATAATGCGCTAAAGACGTTGGCTCGAGCTGTTGAAGATTACGATCATACCATTCAATATCATTGTGGAAGAAAGAACGTGGTAGATGACGCGTTGAGTAGAAGATCGTATGCGTTTATGAGTGTGATGTTGTTAATACAAAAAAAAACCATTTTGTATAACTTACAAATGATGAAGATAGAGTTAAAAACTCTAGGGACCAACGTGAAGATAGCGAATGTACGAGTAGAATCGACTTTAATCGATAAAGTTAAAGTTGCTCAAGCTACAAACTCGAATCTGATGAATGTGAAGAAGAAGGTTCAAGAGAGCGTTATTCTAGAAGCAATAATCGACGAAGAGAGGAAATCTCAACCCTCGATTTTATTGGCCCATTTGAAATCCTCAATTGAGTAGGAACTGTGACTTATAGACTCGTTTTACCGCCAAGTATGTCGCGTGTTCATAACGTTTTTAATGTATCGATGTTACATAAATATGTGGATGACCCGAACCACATTATTAATTTAGAACCGGACGAGATAGCGGATGATTTAACGTATGAGGAGATACGTGTTAAAATCTTGGATAAGAAGGATTATATTAGACACTCAAAGGTTATACCTCAAGAGTTAGAATCTGAAATGAAATCAAGGTACCCTAACCTCTTCAGCATACCAGGTACGTACGTAAATTTCGAGGGCAAAATTCCATAAGGAGGGGAGATTGTGAGACCCCGTATTTTATGAATAAATATTTAATTTTCTCGAAATAATTTTTTTAATATTATGGTGTGGATTTGATATAATGTTATAGTTGTGGGTAGTATTTATAAATTTTGCAAAATATGTAAGTTGTTATATAATATTCGATTGGTCGGGAAATATTCGTTTTAACATGGAATATTCGTACGACGACACAATCATTGGTGGACCCCACAACGGAATTATTGTCGGATTGAGAAAACGACAAATATATTTTTATGAAAATAACGGCAGAAGTTTTACCGTTAATACTGTTGAACTACTCGGTAGTAAAAGTACAGTAATACGCATAGTTACATAATAGCACACGGTATTGATTATTGATGCTTACGTGAGAAGTCACTCGGTTATACTCAATTATTGCTACAGTAATTGTTGCATCATATCTCTCATATTATTGATTCGATTATTGTCACAGTATCATCTGCACAATATGTTATTTTATTAAATCAATAATGGAGACGGCAAAGTTATTCATATTATTAAATTGCAATATTTGTAATGTCTAAAAGTTCTGTCAAGGAGAGGTTTGGTCACCTAATTGCGCGCCAATAGGGAGAAATCCTTATTGGAAAGCCTTCTCTTTCCTGAGAACGACCTGGTTGATAAATATTGTGAGTTATAATATTAATGATGAATGTTATTAAAATTGAAGTTGTGCTCGGAGTTGAATTTAGAGACGCGGACGTGATATTTGAGTCTGGAACGATGATTAGTAAAAATAGACTATAAACACAAAATTTTTTGGGTTTTACTATTTGGTCAAAAAGTCAGCAGTTGACTTTTTTGGAAAAAATCAAACTTCGAAATTTCAAAATTTATATTTTTGATAAAAATAGTTTCATTGTGTTGGAATTATTTGTGTTAGTAAAAATCAATATTTATTTCGATAATAATTGATGTCTGGAGGTTATATTGACCAACCGGGTAATTAATCAGGTAAATGAGCAATTAATTGCTAGTAATTCACATGCTCATATAACTATTTGTTCACATGTGTGTACTATTGAATCACATTCTTATACTATTAAGGGAGTTGGTGCAAGATTGATGATACTTGCATGACTAAGTTAAAAATGGAGGTACTATACTGTAATTCCTATTTTCACATGTCTATAACTATTGATTCACATGATTTACTATTGAATCACATTATTTACTATTAGGGGAGGTGGTGCAAATTTGATAATACTTACATGACTAAATTAAAAATAAAGAAAAATTTGGAGGTATTGTACTGTAATTTTTCGAGTTCCAAAACGTGTAATTATTGAAACTATATTTTTCTATAAATAAAAGCTCATTCTTCCTTCATTTCTCACCAATTCACTAAAGCTATAGAGCAATTATTATAGAGAGAAATTGTAGAGAGAAAATTTATAGAAGAAGAGAAGTCTGCTACCTCACTACTCCTATATCCAGTTTCTTTCAAAGGTAAGGGGTATTATTTCTTTCTTTCGTCTTCATGAAGAGAACTTCTGTTATTCCATTATTTATTATTATGTTGGAATAACCTGGTTATGCGAAGTACCGCATACATGGTGAAATTCTTCTGTTATTCCATTCTTTATTATTCTGTTGGAACATCCTGTCTGTGCTTTACGCCGGACCTGGTTCCGTCTTTATTATTCTGTTGGAACATCCTGTCTGTGCTTTACGCCGGACCTGGTTCCATCTTTATTATTCTATTGGAATATCATATCTGTGCGTTTTACGCCGAACCTGGTTCCGTCTTTATTATTCTATTAGAATATCCTATCTGTACGTTTTATACCAAACCTGGTTCCGTTTTTATTATTCTGTTAGAATAACCTGCCTGTGCGGTCTACCGCATGCTTGGTGATTTCTTTTGTTATTCCATTCCTTATTATACTCAGTTGGTTAAAGTTTTGACTTCTATACTCCATGAAATTAGTAGAATATCTTTCATATTTGCGCTTCATCCAATATCTTTTCATGGAAATATTCTTCTGAACATTCTTGAAATCTACTCTACAAAGAAGTATCATATTGACAATTTGGACGTTATTAGTTCCTAGATAAATTAATTCGTGAACTTGTTTTATTGAATTCTTATATCATTGTCATCATCCTCATGTTTATAATTTTTTGAAAGTCATCTGTGGCCTGTAGTGCATAGATAGACTTGGTATGATTATGACCAGGGATCATTCGGTATAATCATGATCGTAATGTTATAAATGATGTGATAAAAGTCCTCATTGGCCCGTAGTGCATTGATGGACAGTTGTTGGCATGATCATGACCATTGATGAATACACGAATGTCCTTGGCCCGTAGTGCATGGATAATTGTGGTCGTGATACTAAAGAATATCATTGGTCGTAGTGCAGGGGTGATTCGATGATGTGGATTATTTATTAAGCTGAGTCCCAGCGATAAAAGTGATAAAAAACCTTTTAAATCATAAAAGATAGTAGATTTTAATCTTTACTTGACTCTTTTAATGGATTGCTTGTTCCGCTGCAGTTAAACTTGATGTCTATTGTATTTTATCAGTTTAACATTATTGAAAACTAATGATAATTTATTTTGCATTATCTTAGTCATAATATTTCTTACTGAGCTAGTTGAGCTCACCCTTTTGCTTTCATTGTTCTCTTCAGGAAATGAGAACATAGCGGGGACTAGTCGGGGAACGGAGTGATGGTCCAGAGGATATCATTAGTAGTCCTCACTATTCTGTTAAATAGTGTAACAATAAATGTAATAAGAACTTATTCTGAGAGTGGATATTGTCTAGAAGACAATATTTGTATTAAAACCCACAACTCTTTTGTTGTATATTAAAGATTGTATTTGTATTCTGTACCATGTATTTGGCGACTCAGGATAGGTGATGTATACCTATTTTGGGGGCGTCACACTTAATTTATGTGAAAATATCTAAAACGTCAGATATAATGAGATAGATGGAGTAATAAATAATTTGTTTATTTTTTTACATTATAAGGGTATTTTTGGGGAATTGTCCAAAAAAAAGGAGAGTGATAATGATTGAGCTGACATGTTTTGTTTTATTATAACTATTGCATTACATAATGTAATGTGTCAATACATCAAGCAGGGGTGATCATTCGGTTATAATCGAACCGAATAAGCTATTCGGTTATAACCGAAAATCGAAATAATGATGATTTTGCTATCCGAACTAATAACCGAAATTTAACAATAACCGAATTACCGAATACCGAATTACCGAATTGTAATTTCGGTAATTCGGGAAAAAACCGAATTACTGTTATTATTATTATTATTATTATTATTACTATTATTATTATTATTATTACTATTATTATTATTATTATTACTGTTATTATTATTATTATTATTATTATTATTATTATTATTACTATTATTATTATTATTATTACTATTATTATTATTATTATTACTACTGTTATTATTATTATTATTATTATTATTATAATATTATTATAAAATTAATTTTTTAATAAGTAATGTTCGGTTATTCGGATACCCGAATAACCTGTTTTTCCAAACCGAAACCGTAACCGAATAGTGAATAATAATTCGGATATAACCGAAATTGTAAAAAAAATCGAAAAACCGAAATAATTCGGTTAAAAAAATTCGGTTCGGTTCGGTATTTCGGTTTTATCCGTTTTTTGCTCACTCCTAACATCAAGTGGAGGCTTTAACAAAAAAAACTTAAAAATTGATGTAATTACATTACTCATGTAATAATGAGCTAATAGGTGTAATAAATGAACCAAACATAATAGTAGTAGTAAATATGACATCAATGTGATAGCCTACAGAATTATTATTACATTGATTCGACAGGAAACAAATGCTAACTAAATACCGAGAGAAACAAACCAGACTTGGCTTACCAATATTAATTTTGTTGACATATATATGTTGATTCGGTGGATTGGTACATTGGACCTATGATTAAAATGATGTCCTTGGGGCTGCTTACTGCCTTGCATTATATTTTGTAATGTTACTATCACATAAAACCGCTCACACAGTGTCTCAAATTCCTAGAGAGGTGAATCGTTTTGGTTAACTTGAAGGTAATACTATAAAAGAAGTAGTATACTTTGTTTTATGATTGATGTGTTGGTTATTGTTCGACATTTGTCTGCTTTTGATATTGAAATTGTGTTAAGATATGCAGTCAGTTACAATTGTGGGTAAATTAGAAGTTAGATTCCCACAATCTCCCTCTCTACGTACTCCCTGAGTTCCAGAGAATTCTATTTGTCCGTCACTTGCTAACATGTATGTAAGGTAGATACCCCTACTACATTACTAACAAATGTTCGTCTCAAAAGTCTTTGTTATTGAAATGTATTTCGTATTTTAAAACTGCATATACTTCTTAAATAACATGTCTCTATTAAAACTATATCCGTCCCTGTCGGCTGTTGACATGGATGGATCTGAGCAAACTTGGTCAAGAAAGGCTCCATTAGTTTTTCTCAAATGAGAAATACTGTTGACAACAGACAAGAGAAAAGCCGAGTTGGGGGACTGCTTGTACTACATATGTACAATTGTGGCCAAATAATAATTTTTAAATAGAAATTGTATGAATTACACAAACTTGGATAATGTACATTATTATGCTTGAGAATCTGGTCCTGCTGGTTTTGAGTTAAGTAGTGGCTGCAGAGCCTTGACGACAATTGTCATATTTGGCCGGAAGTCTGCTTCATATTGAACACAAAGTGCTGCAACTGCTGCCATCTGAAACAATTTCATCAAACTTACAAAACCTTCTGAAAAAAAAGGGATGAAAAAACAGTAATCTTTCTAAAGAAAAAGAACATCAATTATAGAAACTGAGAACCATTTACTTTAGTATTCCTCCAGATGTAAGCTTATCTGGAGTTGTCCGGTGCGCATATCTCCTCTTTTTTCTTTTTTCTTTTTTTTTCTTTTTTTTTTTGGGGCGGGGGGCGGGGAGGGGGCATGTAGTCGTGGGATTACATGAATATTTGAAGAGGTTCGGACATCCATTTCTCGAAAAAAGAAAATAAAAGTTCAAAACATATTTCAAGCTGGACTGCTGGAGCCTATACTTTGAAGATATTGTAGTATTTGTAATTGTTGTCCTTTTTGCTGTGTGCTTTCTTTTTGTGGCAGCCAGAGGGCTAATATCACCATGTTTTTGTTTAGTGACTTTAGTCTATTCATAAAATCAGTCAAAAAAACATGGGTACAGAATTCCTATGACCCAAAGTGGGAGCAATTTTCTTATGCTGCTAATTGCAGAACCGTACGGAATTTTATGCAAAACAAAAACAACGTAGTGAGAAAGGAATAACAAAAAGGACCTTAGCAATGGCCTTTGGAGGGTAATCATTATTCAGTTTGGGATCCACACATTGCTTTACTTTGTCTTCACTCAATCTTGGAGTTGCCTGCAAACCAAAATTACTTTACACGCGCACACATGCATGTATAAAGAGAGATGCTCAGAGGCTAAATTAGTAGGCAATATTTACCCAAGTAACAAGACTTTGCTGTCCTTTGGGCATTGTGTGATCCACTGGCTTCCTTCCTGTTAAAAGCTCAAGAAGAACCACTCCGAAACTATAAACATCACTTTTCTGAGTTATCTGCCCTGTCATGGCATACCTAAACCAAAACCCACAAGGACATGTAAGCAAGATTTCATATGTATTCTCACTTATAACATGTAAGAGAATTGCCATGAGTCAATTTCTTATTTAACAAGTGCGAGCTTTATGTCTCAGCCTCTAGCCAGTTTGAATAATATAAATCAAGTTTTAAGGAAAATTGGAAGACAACTTATAAATCTTTCCCTCATGAGGATTTTTTAAATTGACAATATACAGCTTACATAGACAGTTAGACAACTTTATTAAATTTGTTCATGATCCAACAGTGTTAAAAAAATTGGAGAGAATAACTTGCTGAAAAGTTTAAAATAGAATCTATCAAAGATTAAAAAATACTAGTATTTCATATTAGAGGTTCAGGAGGGAGAAAAGTAAGTCTTACTCTGGAGCATGATAGCCAAATGTCCCCAAGACTCTAGTTGAATGCAGCCTAGCAGCTGTGTCAGAAGACTGATTTGTCAAGCTGAAATCGGCCATTTTGGCTACAAAATCATCAAACAGCAGGACATTGCTGGATCTAACATCACGATGAACAATTGGAGGCTGCACCTTTTCTTGTAGATACTCTAGGCCTTTTGCTGCACCATAAGCAATTTTAACTCTCTGATGCCAACTAAGAACTGGACCAGGTTCAGCCCCTTGTACGCCCTTTCTCCCTATACCAGTAAAAGAACCAACAATGAATCAATGTTCTAAAAATCAAAAAATATTCCACGCACATCTTTGACATACCATGTAATACATCATGTAGAGACCCCATTGTTGCATATTCATATGCCAAAATCCGATTGTTTGATTCCAAGCAGTAACCAATCAACCCCACAAAATTATCACTCTTAAGTCTTGACACCATTGATAACTGCAGGACTCAGAATAATAGTATCAGAAATTAAATAGATATAACAAGTCCCGCTACTTTGCTTTTCATTTAGACGAGATGGACTAAAAATTCACCTGGGCTGCAAAATCAGTGTCTGGCTCTGGGGAAGAACTAGTATCGAGCTGCTTTATTGCAGCAGGCATTCCACTGCTTAACTTTCCGTAAAAAACCCGGCCATAAGAACCTTCTCCAATCAGAGCTTTTGAACCAAAGTTACCGGTTATCCTATTTAACTCCTCCAATGATAAAGCTGGTGTTTCAATAGGCAAAACTTTCTGAGGAGTTCCATTTCTTACGACCCCAGAACCCCTCGGCTCTCCTCGACTACTGCCTAAAAGATAAACCCCATAAAAGCACACAACTTTAAGCAAGATTCAAAAAGGAATACCTCTGTGAAGAAATGAAATGATAAGAAACATATTTGAAAGAGTGAGCAACAATTGAAACACATGATTCCTGAATCCTGATAAAATATTGAAATTCACCTGACTCATACATTAACCAGAGATACAAATAGATCAATTTAATCAGACAATTTATGTAATTCTGGGCTGGCGGTCATTAAAACAACAAGTAATGTATAATAGTAAATTACTAACTAAAAGATATTAGCCCAAGATGAAGATCCAAGTATTTTGCCTTAGGGAGAAATGCCATTGTCATGCTATGCTATGCCATGCCAATACAGATGCAATTAAAATCAAAACATATTTTGATTTTATTTAGACCGTAATCAAATTGCTAGTATAAGAATATGATGAGTGCAGCCCAAGAAGAATGAGATTTCAAAACCATGTCGAGCATGAACAAGGAGCAGATGGTATTACCTCCTGCACCTAATGGACCCGCCCCTCTAGGTGGCGCTGTGTATTGACTTGCAGGTGGACCACCGTAATTTTCCTCTTCTGCACCTCCACAGCACAACATGCTTCAAGTCACGGGCAGGGCCGCTCAGAAACCTCAAAAGTTATTTCTAAAAATCATAAACAGCAATGCGTTGCGTCATAAATTTCTTCAAATATGTTTCTTCAATGCCAACAGCTCAACCTATATAAAACCCTATGATAAGTCAATCCAAGAAAAAATTAGAACCCTTCTATTCCCTTTCCACCTCCTTTCCAGCATTTGGTGTTGTGGGAATTAAAATTAAAATAATAAAAATAAAAACTAACCAAATTTGAAGATTTGAATGCTTTTAATATAGATTTCTACAAAGGGTATTGGGGGCCAGGAGGAAATTAATATGTAGAATTCAATTCAACAAGACATTAAGATTCACTTTCTTAACGATTAACAAAACGATCACATGAACAAATAATTCCAATTTCCATGTACATAACCCAAGAATCTTAAAGTATCAATGGGGTCACTAAAAATCAATTATGAATAACTGCATTACATCAAACATCAGATATGCAGTGATTCGGTGACGACAAAATGCAAATAGTTAACAAACATACCAGAAACCCAAGATCATTTTCTGAACCAACAAAGAAAATAATCTGAAAATGGAAATGTAAAGAAAGAAAATTACGGAAGAAGAGAAAGAGGAAGAACAGGCATGGATATTTGTTTCTCTCTCTTCTTTCCTCTTTCCCTCTGCGTTTTTGTGTTTTGGGGGACTAAAGGCAATTGTTTCGCGGGAAAATCGCTCTCAGTATTTTAACCGCTAACAACTGAACCCCTTTATGTGCGCGTCTTCATGCTGCTTCTCTTCATCACTGTCTGATTTTTTTCACCCTGATCCAACGGTCCACTTCTGTATTTGGCCCAAATGGGATTTTTTTTATAAAAAAGAAATTATTTATATTATTATCTTTATGCATATTAGAATCTTACTCCGTTGGAAAAAAATATCCAATGTCCAAAGAATTTTTTAAAAGTAAAGAGTTACAAAACATGTTGATATTTATTTTTGTAATTTAAAATCTTTAATTTATTATTAAAAAATAATATATCTTGTAATTTTCTGTCGATATGATTTACGTGGATAATTATATATAGTTGGTAATATTTTAATGATGAATTTGATAGGCTAATTTTATAATTCTATCTAATTTCATATATCGATGATACGCATCCTAATCATAATCGTAATTCAATAAAAAAAATTATAATACATAGACTCATGTAAGTCATTATAAGTAATATAATACTGCTGACACGCATAGATAGATTATCTTTTGGCCTGCGTGTCGATACTGTATTGATCAATTGACCAACATTAATTTCATGCTAACAACTTTCTATAATTATCTACCCATATTATAAAACACCTTTCCCGATTCAATTGGAAATTTGTGTCGCGGTTTTTTCCATCTCTTTTGTCGTTGCAATTTTAATTATATTACTAATTTGTCATTTATATATTATTTTTTTAATTTTTATATTTAATTCTTCAAAATTTATTAAAAAATTATTTTATTTCACATATTTTACACACGCGTCGCAATTTTATGACCCTATGAAAATGTTGTTAAGTCAAATAAAAAAGTGAATATATATGGACACCATCTCTAATCTGATCTGTTGATTACTTATATTTTATTAAAAATGCTTTTTATGCCGACATTATCCAAACTAGGTAAGTGGTGTGTGCTTGTTTTTTAAATGAAATTATTTTTAATTTTTAATTTATTTTATATAATGATTATAAAATATATTTTTATGAATTTCAAATTGACTTACTACTATAATTAGAATGATTATAAAACATATCACATGATTTTTTTGGTTATTTTTAACTTAATATTAAATTTTTATATAATTTCAAATTTTAATATTTAATTTTTAAAATCAATCATTCGTATTTATGTATTTTTAATTAGAGTTCAAAGTTGAGTGAAAACCTAAAAGCCTAAACGAAGTGTTTTAGTTTTAAAATGTAATTAAACTAGTTGGGTCCCGTGCCTCCGGCACTGTATGGTCAGTGAGATTTATTTCAAACTTAGAACGGCTCAGATGATTTATTAAGTGAGCGGAAAATTCAAAATCATTATTAGATAGATTAGATAGATAGATGTATTTTATTAGATAGATGTATGGACGGTGGGATTTATCTCAAACTTTGGACGGCCAAGATGATTTATTGAGTGAGCGGGAAATTCAAAATCATTTGTATTTTATTAGATAGATTGTAGTAGAATACTAAATTATGATCATGATTTTAGTTTTAAAATATAACTAAATTTTAATTAATAATATATAAGTCAATGTTTTTTTAACATTTCTTAACTTTTAAGGCGTCCTTTATGAAATAAAGTTGTTTACTAAATTTTAATTATTAATATATTTAGTAATATACATTACAATTTGTTTATATTAATTATTATTTACTAATAATATTTTTAATACATAGTTATTTAAGAATATAATTGTTGTACAATAATGAGTTGCTATTATAATTTTAGTTTTAAAAGCTAGCTAACTAAATTTTAATAACTAATGTATATGTTAAAATAACATCAATTAACTAAAGGTCTCTTATATGTAATAGAATTGGAAACTAAAGTAATCATTAAAATATTTCTAATATATATAATAAAATCTTGATATTAATTATATATGTACTCTATTTTTAATATATAGTCATTTAGAGACTAAAGTTGAGTAGAAACTTAAATTAAAATTTGATTTTAACTAAGTAATTAAATGACTTATAAAAAAATAATGTAAGAACATAAAAAGAGTTTTAGTCGTAGATAAATAATAAATTAATCATAGCAGTATGTAAATACCTAAGACAAATACTTGCCGATTGAAGTTAATTTCACTTCATAATAAAATAGAGAGCATTATAATTCTAAGTTTCGTACGTGTTTAGTTTGTATCACATCACATGTTTACAATCTGATTCCTCGGTGGCTCAAGAGTCTTATTATACAACCAACAGGAACCAACGGCTTCAACAAAAAAAAAAGTAATCACTTGAAAACCAAGACGAAATAATCATAATATATATATATATATAGTAGAACACAAGCAAGCATTTCATTAGCAGCAAGTTTCCCCCAACCAACAGAATAATCTAAATATAAATACTCCATTTCCTACATAAACTTCCAATCGTAATCTTTCTCAGTCTTCAAAGCGCAATGACGAGAAATATGCCATGTATGCACAGAAATCATAATCAGAACATTGGTATTTCATCCTTTGCCACATGGAGAGCCTCAAGAGGGCTCTCACTAACTATACAAACCACCACCACCCCAACCCCCCAAAAAAAAGACATTTACTACTGTTCTTTCCATATTCGGCCGGTGACCCTCAACTTAAGTTCTTCCCTGTCCCCACCAGAAAAGAAGAGAGCCAAATTTCTTGGAATGATGAGTCCATCTAGGCTGTCTCGAACTTTCCTGTGACTATCACGGATGCTCCTCGGAACCCCTTGCCATGTTAACTTACGTCCGTATCCACCAACTTCCAAAGAGTAGCTGAACTTTTTTGCCTCATTATCCTCACCCATGAATCGTAAGAATGACATGTAGACTGGTGCCATACCGAGCTGGAAAGCTTCAAAATGCAAGCAGAATTGTCTTCCGTAGCAGTTGAAGACCTAAATGGAATCAAATAATTGCAGAAGGAAGCTTAGATGTGAGAAATTTTACCAACCAGCTGTATTTTCATGCAAAATGTCAAAGTCAAAGCGAGTCAGAAGTATCGCAAGGATAAAAAGATTTCATTGCTATAGAGGCCTTTAATTACAGGAGTGATCTGTGTTCAGGAATTGAAAAGCATAATGGAAGGGATCATAAGAAAATAATCTACTAACTGGATAAAACATGTGACCATGTTAATCAATCCTTGAGATGCAAGTCTTTTACTGACCAGGTTGGATCAAGTAATTCGATTGTACTTAAGATGCCCTAAATTGCAACGCACCAACAAACTATCATTGTAATCAGTTGTTTAGAAAGTACAAATACTTTGATGGAACGAAAGAGAATGCTTTGACTTGTATTTGTATTCTAACACAATGATAAAGGGAAAAACTCTTCCTGAAGCGTAGGGATTTACCTCACAGTTGTCATCAAACTGATAGCATACAAATTTTTCTTAGAAATCATAAAGCATCAAGTTATTCTTATTGAGTACATAAAAAACAAAGAAGCTCATATTAGAAACTGCAATAACAAGAACATGATTACGCTTCCATGTAAAATTTAGGCACAAAGCAAGCTCACATTATTTAGCTAAAAAAAAAAGCTCACATTTCTAGGCACAGAGATATATAAACTTACAGTTAGCATCCACGTTGCATTTTCAACTTCGTGTGGGTTTGCCTTGACATAACGATGATTGAATGTACATCCATCATGCATGTCAACGTTGTGATCATCTTTGAGATGCGTAACAAGCGCTGGAATGTCACCTGTGATGGAACATTCAGACCCAGCATATGGACAATTGTAAGGACGGAATCGGCAGTGTTGCTCATGCTTGAGCTTGCTGTAGTATGGAAAAATATCATGACAGCCAAGACTCTGGTATCTGCAGGGAAGCTCCAAAGACTCGGCTACTTTCTCCAAAGCCAAACACCTAATATTTCCAAGCTCAAGGCAGCAAGTTGGACAGCAATTGTGCACTCTAATTTTGCAGTCTGAGCATAAAGTGTGGCCATTTGGGCACTGAAGAATATAAATTAATCAAAAAAGGATAGTAAGTTCAGAACTTTTGAAAAAATTAATTAAATCATTAATATATAGCCACAATAAGCATGCTAAATAAAATGCCAAAAAGGGAGAAGGAATAGAGATGCAAATGAGGAAAACTTTGTATCAACTCTCCCAAACACATGCCCAAAATAATTAACTCGATATAACCTTATTATGATGAAATGATTTATTTCAATGTTCAAACACAGGGTCTATAGTTCCTGGACACCAACCACCACATGACAGATAATACCTTGCACGTCAACTGTCAAGATGAGTCTTCTTTCGAAATGGGAAAAGTGCAATTGTTAACAGAAACATAGTTCAAATTATTACCACAACAAATGTATGATAAGAAAAGATTATCCATTACGATTACTTGTAATCCATCCATCCCAAATGACTTCAAAATAATCAATAATCAAGATCACAAACTAACTTGAAACTAATGAGATTTGATATTGATTTTGAAGATGCACTTGGGGTGTCTTAGAAAGAGGAGATATTGGACTCACATTTTGGGACAGATGGTGTATACCAGAGCTAACATATGTTTGATAAGTGACATTATGACTAAAAAAACATATAAATTACATACATAAATGCATAATTATTAACTTCTATTTACATGCACATATATTTCCTTCTTATGTCTATATCATGAAAAATTGGCAAGTATGTTCTTACGTCTATAATTCTATATCATTAACCTTGAGAAGTTTGTTCTTATGAATAGAGAGTCAGAAGAATAAACTTCTTTTTAATTGTTCATTGTATCGAAATACATTCTTACTTTTCCTGGATCTGTCGGTCAGTGTTTCCAGCATTACATCTGTATGTATAATTCGCAATGTATTCAGCACACCAATCATTCCACCACACTAAGCGCCTCTACTAGCACACATATCTATGTTTCCACAGTATTACCTTATTTCATCAGATTATTCTCTAAACTCTCTGGAAGGATGCATGTCACCATCACAAAATGTAGTATTCAATATGTATCCTCCCTCTTTACAGAGAGATAAAACTACAGAAGTTCTCTCCGAAAGATATTTCAATCAGCAGGAAACAAGAAATGGAATTCACAAGCCAATACCAATACTTTGAAATCTAGCATGCTTTTATTTTGGGGTGAGGAGGTAACAAGCCTCATCAGAAAAGGAAAAAGAATATAATTTATATATTCATTAAAAAGAAAGTTTTACAAGGTGCTTGATAAAAAAAATCCTACCTCGCTCTTGGTAATATGGTTTGATTAATATTTTCCACTTCCAATGTTTGGCGATTTAGGAGGGTTCTTCTTTGGGGTGGGGGAAAGAAGTGCGCTGGTACAGATAATCATGCTTTCCATTGTGGGATATCAAAAAATTGAAATTTGACAAAGAAAACAATCTTACAATCCATTTGTAATCATTAGCATTCTCAGGCATCAAAATACATTATTTAAGATGATGACTAATAAATACATAATTATTGCCAAAATGGAACAATAAACATCTGCACATCTATTTTTAGGAGAGATAATATTTCGACAATTTGATTTCTACATTTTTATGTACGCAATAGTCTCTTCAAATTTACAAGAGAACACATGCTAGGAATTAATTAAGTGATAAAATTGTGATATCTCAAAAGGTAATAAATTTCCCCACCCCCTCATTTTCCCCTTCAGGCATTTGTCCCTCCCTCAACAATTCCTAGAGTAATGTCACGTGTCTGTCTCCCTGAATTTATTATAATAACTCACATCTTAAATGAATGTCAACTGGTGATAATAAAGGGTCATCGCCATTGATGACCACCGAAGTTAATGGTGACTTTTTCTCCATACTTGCCACAATTCATGGATTATGAATAATATAATCAACTGCTGCATAACTAAAAAAGACCTTAACAAATCGAAATTATACACAAAACACACATAATGTAATTCCATTTGAGATCCAAAGTGCCCGCCATATAATAAAAAATGAATAAATTCAACTCCAAATATGTGTGAATGGGTGAAAATGTGAAATAAGTACAAACCTGGTAAATTGGAGGGTACATTAAACTCGTGCACACAGGGCACTCAAGAAGCTCATGCACGCCATTGGTTGAAGGCATTCTGTGCTTTTCAGCTAACCCTACAGCATTCTTTATAGGAGTATTGTTTTTTTCTGCCTTTGCTATTACAACATCATACTTCACATATTTTGGGTGAGACTCAACAACTTCTTTGCAAACACCACCACCTGGAGCCATTTCTAGTCACAGAATTCCAGTAATATTACTGCTCAGTGGCTAAGATTCAGTACCATATACGCTTGACTGCTTTTACTCTGACTTCTTTGGGCTGGCTATGGTCTGCCAAACAAAATGCACAATCAGATATTGTAATGATCATTTATAGAACAGAAGTACACCACATGCATATTCTATTTCCCAACTCTGACCCAAATTTTGGAGAAAAGGACAAAAGCACCAGAAACTTGAGGCCAGTAAGTTGATAATGACATATTGTTAGTATGCTATTGTTTGTAAGATAACAGCATCTAGAACATTTCAACAAACTTAATTTTTCCCGTAGAAAAAATCTTTATTGGGTGAGATTGGTTGATCTCTAAACTACCAGGACCAAAGAGATGCTCTGAGCAACCATGAACCATCTATGAAGACCGAAAATAAGTACTATAAAATTTCCCATTCCACAATATGGTTTGGTTATTCACATAACATATAACAGCATAACAACAAATTTCACTTTTTTAAAATAATAATTGTATACTTCCAACTTTAGATTTTCCAATCCTGTTAATTGTAGCTTCTTATTTTTTTTCTTCTTCTTTTTTCCCCAAGTCTATGAAAGGAGTCTATTGTAGAAAAAACATCTCTCCAACTGATAAGAAAGTTTTAGATGAAAATCAAGACTAATGGTACTCAGCAAATGATGATAAATTCAACGTATTGCGTAGTTACTGATACAAGAAGAAGAATATTTCAGGAAACGTTTTCCAACAATTGGAGTGCTGGCAAAACTTTCTGAAATTATAAACTAGAAGAAGAGCTTTCGCTTTCAAGAAGAGTTTAGGAACTCATCATCTCAATAATTGGCCTTACCATATGAATAATTAGACACCTTACTTGCAACAAAAATGAAAAGGAAAGATAGAGCCTTGATTAGGAATATATTATACCAAAAGAAACACCAAGAAAGTGAGCCTGATACAATAATTCACATCTCTTAGCCCTCCACCCTCCCTTAACCTAATATTCTGCGTTTTGCAATAATTTAAACAAAATCTAAGGCATACCCAAACTAGTATAAAACAACTTTCTGCTCAATAGTCTTTTATACAAAAATCAATCATCAAAACAGTCAAAAGTCACACGAGAACCGACCGGGGGGGGGGGGGGGGGGGGTGCAACGGAACTACTAAATTTTTCATGAGCTTAACATGTAAACAATTTATGAGACAAAAAGAGTAAAGTAAAACAATCCGTTTTTTATTAATTTAGCAAAAACAAAAAAAAACGATCCGTTTCAATTTGCCAACCAAGCTACCAATTCCAGTAAAGAAAAAAAATGCTTGAAGTTGACCTTAAACTAACCGTCTAATTTGAATTAAACCACAAGCAACCATTTTAAAACCAGAGATCAGAACAGCAAAAAGTTCCCATCTTTCCAAACTTCCAAACAAAACAATCATTTCAATTTTAAGTTACTAGATTTTTTCCCACGGTCGTACTATATTTAATCGAGCATCAAATGATTTGACGCAATCGGAGTTCTGAGCAAATACAATCACAAAAAAAGATCCCCTTTCATATCTCCAATCCTCCAGCCATATCATCCAACAGAACAGCAAATTGTGGGATTAAAAAAACAAAGGAATAGAAAATCGAACCCAATTTCAGATTTCAAAAAAAAAAACGTAACCCTTACCAATCAAAAAGTAAGAGCAGAAAACCCAACAATAAAACAAGCCAAAAAAGAGAGACCCAATTGAGATTTTCAACCACATTGTCCTCACCTTCGATCAATTTGACCCAAAAAAAACAATTTATTATTTGTCCCCAAATCAAGAAACCAACATAGAGACTTGAGAAATATAGGGGGAAAACAAAGTTATGGTAGGAGCTCCGGAAAAAACGCGTATTACCCGGTAATTTAGAAATTTAGTAGAGAAACTTACCGGTGATGACCAATGCTCATCCCTTTTGTCCTATGTTTTTTTCTATATCTATCTATCGGGCGAGTCGTTTTTTATTTATTTTTTCTTTTGAAGTTAATTTGTGTTTTTGTTTGTGATAAGTAGGGTAAAATTTAAAAAAACAGTAACCTGGGGAAGAGTGAAGTTATCCCGCGCCGCAAGCAACATTTACTTTACAGTCTGTCCGTTGACGTTTACTTTTCAGAAACAGCATTTTTTTTACTTGCTCCTATTTTGCAGGTTATTAATTTGTACTACTCCACTTTTTTACCTTCCTTTTTTTACCTCATCTTTGTTAGTAGCAAAATGGAGTACTCCCATTGTTTGAGCTAGCTCAAAACACTATATTTTGCATCTTTCTTGAAATGTTCAAACGCATTAAAAAACATTTGTTGGGTTAATAATAACAGTTTCGTGCAGTATACAGTCGTGGTATGATGACGATTTTTTTAAACTATAGCGATAGTTGAACCGCCGCCTTAATTCAAAAAAATCATCATCATAGGCGTCGTATACTACATTTTTTCTTTTATATATATATATGAAAAAAATATGTGTACACAATTGTGTATTACACAATAGGTTATAGCGACGATTTTTTGGGCTTTAGCGACGGTTTCACCCGTCGTCATAGCTATTCTGGGCTATGACGACAGTTTACCGTTGCTATAACCCAAAAAATCTGTCGTCCTTGGCCTACTGTGTAATACACAACTGTGTATATACATATAGCCCTATATATATATATATATATACATACATATATATATATATACGTGAAGCTTCAAGAGCATAATTCTTAAATAGCATAATGTCTTAAATAACATAATTTTATCAAAACGAAGTAGTTTTGTAAATACGCGGTGGCATTTTTATAAATACCATGCCACAGCGTGTTTACAAAAATATCACCGCGTCCCTCTAAAACTAAGTCGTTTTGATAAAATTATGCTATTTAAGGCATTATGCTATTTAAGAATTATGCTCTTGAAGCTTTCCGTGTATATATATATATATATATATATATATATATATATATATATATATATATATATATATATATATATATATATATATATATATTGGATAGTTCCGTTTAATAAGTGAGAAATTTGAACTTGTGAACAAAATAGCTAGGCACAAGAGAAGTTGAAGAAGAAATTATCCTTATAATCCACAAATGAGCATGTGATAGAAATTAAGTTTATTGGAGTATAATTTTTGGATGTATTAAGTTTCAATGCAAAGTAGTCGGTACATGCAAACAGGATTTCAAAAAAATGAAGCTACTTTTCCAAACTTTGAGATGAATAATAATAAATGTTAACGGGATTTTGGTTCTTTTTTAGCCAGACATTTCCCAGGTTAGGTGAATCACTACCCCAATTCTCATATTATGGGGTGTGGGGGTGTGGGGGGAGGGGGTTTCTATAGTAGATTAGTAGTAGTGATGATAGTGATATTATTATGGAATCCAAAGTTTGCATATGTATGTATATACCTACCTACCTACCACAAACCAGAAGAGATAATAGAGTGGTCCGCTAGCACTAACTGTGTATAAGCATCAACATTTATACTTTGTTAGAGTACTTCTGCATGGACAGGTCCAATGGACCGGAATATTGAACAGGACAGTTTTTTTTGTTTTTTTTCTTGTGACTCTTAAAAAATATAGTATTTATTTTAATTAAAATTTTTATAGAATACAGTGTTTTTAGGTTTAATTTGGATATATATACAATATAATGATAAACAGTTTAACACTGTATTGTATATGTATCCAAATTAAATCTAAAAACACTATATTCTGTAAAAAATTTAATTGAAATAAATACTATATATTTTTTGAGAGTCAAAAAAAACAAAAAAAAACTGTCCAATATTCCGGTCTAGGACCTGTCCGCCAAGATATATTGCTTCGTTTCACTGACATTTGGACCCTCCCTCTCGAATGGGAACATATGTTTCTTTAAATTAATTAACTAATAATCTATTAATTAAACAAATAATTAATGAGGGCATCATTAATTTGTTTAATGAAGTAGTC
Organism: Panax japonicus; assembly: GCA_020205505.1. NCBI lineage: Eukaryota > Viridiplantae > Streptophyta > Magnoliopsida > Apiales > Araliaceae > Panax > Panax japonicus. The sequence continues at coordinate 72,217 of JAINUV010001096.1, forward strand.
CTAGTAGACTAGTAGTAGTGTCTTGTGTCTCTAGTGTTAAAGTTTACTAACCTAACCTTGCCCAAATTATTAGGTAAGGTAAGGTAAGTTGCATGGTAGTAAAATTAAAGAATCTTTTCTTTCGGCCACCTTATTAATTAAAGTATTAAACAAAGGGTCTATTAAAGGAGGCAGATCATTTGTCTTCAATTTTTCTATCCTTCTTGCGTTACTTCATTTAAATTTTAACACGTAGTCTATTACTTAACGCTAATTAATTTTAAAATTAAATAAAAAGACATGTGTCAAAATTTAAGTGAAGGGACACAAGATAGACAGAGAAATTAGGGACAGAAGATATGCTCTCCTCTTGAAGATTCTTTCCCCAAAATACTACTACTACTAATACTAATACTAATACTAATACTCTCGTTTTTCATTCATTCATTCATGTGCTTGTTCAAACTCCCAACACATTTATGCTACGTTTGGATTGAAGGAATGGAATAGAGTAGGGAATGGAATAGATGAGGGAATGGAATGATTTTTTAATATTCCATGTACATGTTTGGTTGATGTTAGGAATACATCTAAGAATGAAATAAATAATTAGAAAGTGACATAAATACCCTCAAATGTTCAAATTTAACTTAAATTCAATTTATATTAAAAATTTAACACATATTTCTTTCTTAGAAATAAAGGGGGGGTGGGGGTGGGGGGTGGGGGGGTGGGGTGGGGTAGGTCGGGTGAGGGTGGGTGTATGGGGGAGGGGTAGGTGGGGGTAGGTAGGATGGGTGGGGTGGAGTAGGGTGGGGTAGGTGGGGGTGGATGGGGTGGGTTGGGGTAGGTGGGGATAGGTAGGGTAGGGTAGGGTGGGGTGGGGTGGGGTGGGGTGGGTGGAGTGGGTTGGGTAAGTAGGGTAGGTGGGTTGGGTGGCTGGGTGGGGTGGGTTGGTAGGGGGTGGGGTAGGTGGGGTAGTAGGGTAGGGTGAGTTGGTAGGTAGGGTAGGTAGGTTGGGGTGGCTAGGTGAGGGTAGGTTGGTAGGGGGTGGAGTAGGTGGGGTGGGGTGGGGTGGGGTGGGTAGGGTGGGTTAGTAGGTAGGGTAAGTGGGTTAGGCTTGCTGGGTGGGTGTGTGGGTGTGTGGGTGTGTGGGTGTGGGTGTGGGGGTGGGGTAGGGTGGGTGGAGTGGGGTGGGTAGGTGGGGTGCGTGGGTTAGGGTGGCTGGGTGGGTGGAGTGGGGTAGGTGGGGTACGTTGGTAGTGGGTGGGGTGGGGTGGGTTAGTAGGTAGGGTAAGTGGGTTAGGTTAGCTGGTTGGGGGTGGGGGTGGGTGTGTGGGTGTGGGGGGGTAAGGTGGGTGGGGTGGGGTGGGGTGGGGTAGGTGGGTTAGGGTGGCTGGGTGGGGTGGAGTTGGTAAGTGGATTAGGGTGGTTGGGTGGGGGTAGGTTAGTAGGGGGTGGGGGGTGGGGGTGGGGGTGGGGGTGGGGGTGGGGGTGGGGGTGGGGTGGGGGTGGGTGGGTGGGGGTAGGGTGGGGTGGGTGGGTGGGGGTAGGGTGGGGTGGGTGGGTAGGTGGATAAGGGGTGCGTGGGAGTGGGGGTAGGTGGGTGTAGGTTGGTAAAGGGTGGGGTGGGAGTAGGTGGGGGTAAGTTGGTAGGGTGGGGGTAAGTGAGGTAGGTGGGTTAGGGCTGGGGTGGGGTGGAGTGGCTGGGTAGGGATAAGTGGGATAAATTACGAAGAAATAAAAATATGAAAATTTCGAAGAAATTATCAAATATTGGCCCCTTCTCTCTCGTCGTTCCTAGATCGATCGAATTGAATGAATATGTAAAAAGCCCTATTATATATTTAGGGGTATATTTGTCAATTACTTAAAAATAATGGATGGAATGATTTATTCCTGGCCACCCCTCAAGGAATGAAAATTAAAATTTTAAGTTAACTATCATTCCAGGAGGAATACATTATTCCGTTGAAATAAACAAACCAAACAACATTTTTATCATTTCAATGGAATAATTCATTCCATTCTCCCTCCTATTACATCGATCCAAACGTAGCATTAATGATTATTTTGTTTACGAGTAGTTCTTTTAATATTAAATTTAATACACAAAACTTTAATTGGTAAAAACTATAGCATAATACTCCCTCCATTAGTATTTCAACTATAATATAATATAACTAGCTAGGTCCCGTGCCTCCGGCACTGTATGGACAGTAAGATTTATCTTAAACTTAGAACAGCCCAGATGATTTATTAAGTGAGCGAAAAATTCAAAATCATTATTAGATAGATTAGATAGATAGATGTATGGACGGTGGGATTTATCTCAAACTTTGGACGGCCCAGATGATTTATTCAGTGAGCGGAAAATTCAAAATCATTTGTATTTTATTAGATAGATGTCCCAAAAGAAATAGTCAACAATTTGTAATCTCTTATTAGGACACAAATATGTAAAGAAAATTAATTATATATTTACGCATTATTATTCTCAAAACAATGAATAAAATTCAAATTACGAAAAGTGTCATTATCAACTCAAAAATTTTAAAAAAATTATTAGTTTAAGACAATAATTATATATATATATATATATATATGGGAAAATGTATGTACACAACTGTGTAGTACATAGTCGGCTACGACGACAATTTTTTAGGCTATATCGACGATTTCACCCGTCGTCATAACTATTATGGGTTATAGCGACAATTTACCATCACTATAACTTAAAAAATCTGTCGTCATAACTCTAGTGTATAATACGTATATATATATATATATATATGTATATCTCTATATAATAAAATACAAATGATTTTGAATTTCCCGCTCACTCAATAAATCATCTGGGCCGTCCAAAGTTTAAGATAAATCCCACCGTTCATACATCTATCTAATAAAATACATCTATCTATCTAATAATCTAATAATCTATCTAATAAAATACAAATGAATTTGAATTTCCCGCTCACTCAATAAATCATCTGGGACGTCCAAAGTTTGAGATAAATCTCATCGTTCATACATCTATATAATAAAATACATCTATCTATCTAATAATCTAATAATAATTTAATAAAATACAAATGACTTTAAATTTCTTGCTCACTCAATAAATTATTTTGGTCGTTCAAAGTTTGAGATAAATCATATTGTCCATACAGTGCCGGAGGCACGGGACCCAGCTAGTAATTTAATAAAATACAAATGACTTTAAATTTCTCGCTCACTCAATAAATTATTTTGATCGTTCAAAGTTTGAGATAAATCATATTGTCCATACAGTGCCGGAGGCACGGGACCCAGCTAGTATATATATATGGAAAAATATATGTACACAGCTGTGTATTACACAGTAGGCTATTACGACGGTTTTTTGGGCTATAGCGACGATTTCACCTATCGTCATAGCTATTCTGGGCTATGGCGACAGTTTACCGTCGCTATAGCTCAAAAAATTTGTCGCCAAAACCTTATTATATACTCCCTCTGTCCCAAATTAATTGCTCAATTTTGACTTTTTAAAGTTAAATTGACCATTTTTAAAACTAATCTTTTTACTATTTTTGTTAAAATATAAGTGAAGAGATTATAATCAAAAGAAAGTATATACAATTTATTACTAATCCTAATTTTTATAATTTTAGAAATATATTTATATATGCTTAATTATTATTTCTAAAAATAGTCAATTTGACTTAAAAAAGTCAAAATTGAACAATTAATTTGGAACGAAGAGAATAATACACAGTTGTATATATACATATAGCCCATATATATATAGTTGAAGGCTTGCGCAAAATACATTGAGCCCGAAGAGTTATGTAAACACTATCCTTTTTATATTTGGAGGGCCCTCAAATAAAGGGGGCCTTCATCATGACTTTCGACCCATGTTTAGTTTTCTTTCTCTTTTCTTTTTATTCACCACCAACACCACTTCCACTTCCTACCTCTTTATCTTATCAAAAAATGATATACATATTCAACAAATATGTGCTGAAATTAAATTGTTATTAATATAAAAGTAAACAGAAAAAATAAATTACGATAAATGTTTCTTATTTCTACTTTAAATAAATTATACAATAAAGTGTACTTTAAATAAATATCTCATGTCATGTTATTGAGTGATAACTTTAGGAGTAAGAATTATGAAGCACACCTTAATAATACTTTTATCTTATTTCTCTTCATACGAGAAAAATAAAAATAACAGAGATCTTGTTATTGTTTTATAATTTTCTCGTAACAAGTTTATTAAATTGTTTATATTATCACTCAAAAATTATACTACAATATTTTTATTATGATTACACATACAATTACTCGGACTAATTTTAATAAAGGTATTATGAGAGATTATCAGATAAAATTGTTATGAAATACTCCGTAAGATTTTATTCAGTGCGTACGTAATAATTACGTACAACTATGTTTTTGTAACACGTGCAATTACAATCCATTTAAGTTGTAATAATAAAAAATATTAATGTTTTTTTTTGATAGACGAAAAATTTGTTATTTATATGATTTTTGGTCAAACATGATTACTGATAAAAATCCCATTTAAAAAAATACTTAGCTTTTATTTCCGCGCCCATATTAAAATCAAAAATGGAAAACCCTCAACACTGATCCTATCTCTATCTCTATCAAATCTCCCCCTCCTTCTCACTCACTCTCTTTCTTTGTATACAGACTCTCTCAACAATTTAACCATGGAAGACGACCAGAAGGTTCTAGATCTCGTCAAAGAACTAGTCAACCGCTTGCTCAATTCTCCCTCCGATCCAAATCACTCAAACCCTAATAACTACCAACAGGCTCTCAAGTATGCGGTCCGCATTTTATCCAGCCGAATGACGCCGTCGATTGCCGCCGACGAAGCCGCCATGGTAGAGGCTATCAAGCGCCAGCTGGCCACCCAAGGTAAATCCTCCGATGCCCTCACTTTTGCCGATCTATATTCCAAATTCGCTTCTAAAACTGGCCCCGGAAGTGTAAATAACAAGTGGGCTGTCCTTTATTTGCTCAAAGCCATATCTGAAGATAGAAAAAACCGTAGTAATAGATCCGATTCTAGAGTATCCAATGGATTCTTACTGCCGGCGTTGTTTGATGCTGAGAATTCTAGGGGTTTTAAAGAAAAATCTAAAATTAGGGAAAAGTTAGAAAATCTTGATAATCCAAGATTCCTGACAACTGGGGAAGCCGTAGAAAAGGGTTGGAATGGTGGGATTTTGTTGGTTGCCAAGGACCCGGAGAATATTCGCGAAGTGGCTTATAGGGAATTTGCAAATTTGCTAAAGGAGGAGAATGAGGTTTCTGAGGAGGTTTTAGTCAGGGATGTGTTGTATGCTTGTCAAGGGATTGATGGAAAGTATGTGAAATTTGAAAAGAGTGTTGACGGATATGTGTTGCCAGATTCAGTTATAGTTCCAAGAGCTACTAGGACTATGGTTCGGAAACTTTGTGAGCTCGGGTGGTTGTTTAGGAAAGTTAAGGGGTACATATCAGAGAGTATGGATAGGTTTCCAGCTGAAGATGTTGGAACTGTTGGGCAAGCCTTTTGTGCTGCACTGCAAGATGAGCTTACTGAGTATTATAAGTTGTTGGCTGTGCTTGAAGCTCAATCAATGAATCCGATTCCCTTGGTCTCAGATAGCACAAGTTCAGGGAATTATATTTCTCTTAGGAGACTGTCAGTGTGGTTTGCAGAGCCAATGGTGAAGATGAGGCTAATGGCTGTTCTTGTTGACAGTTGTAAGGTTCTAAAGGGTGGCGCAATGGCTGGGGCAATTCACATGCACGCACAGCATGGCGACCCTCTTGTGCATGATTTCATGAAACGATTACTTCGTCAAGTGTGTTCTCCACTTTTTGAGATGGTGAGGAGCTGGGTTTTAGAAGGGGAGCTTGAAGATATTTATACGGAGTTCTTTGTCTTGGGTAAGCCTGTAAAAGCTGAATCTCTATGGAGAGAAGGTTACAGGCTTCATGCTGCAATGATTCCTTCATTTATCTCACAGTCCCTTGCTCATTGCATTTTAAGGACCGGGAAGTCTATTAATTTCCTTCGTGTTTGTTGTGAGGATTGTAGTTGGGCTGACGCTGCAACAGAAGCTGCAGCTGCCACCGGGACCACCACCAGGAGAGGGGGTCTTGGTTATGGTGAAACTGATGCGCTTGAATCTTTGGTTACTGAAGCAGCAAAGAGAATAGATAAGCATTTGATGGATGTTGTGTACAAGCAGTACAAGTTCAAAGAACATTGCCTTGCAATTAAGCGTTATTTACTGCTCGGGCAAGGTGATTTTGTTCAGTACTTAATGGATATTGTTGGGCCTGAGCTCTCTGAGCCTGCTAATACCATCAGCTCGTTCAAGCTTGCAGGGTTGTTGGAGAGTGCAGTCAGGTCGTCCAATGCGCAGTATGACGATCCTGACATACTGGATAGATTGAGGGTCAAAATGATGCCACATAACACCGGAGATAGGGGGTGGGATGTCTTTTCTTTGGAATATGATGCAAGAGTTCCACTAAATACTGTATTTACAGAGTCGGTCATGGCAAAGTATCTCAGAATCTTTAATTTCTTGTGGAAGCTTAGAAGGGTAGAGCATGCGCTTATTGGTGCGTGGAAGACGATGAAACCAAATTCTATTGCTTCTCATTTCTTCTCTAAGTTGCCACAAGCTGTTAAGTTGCAGTTGATTTTGGCTTCGAGGCGATGCCAAGTACTATGGGATGAGATGAATCATTTTGTTACAAATTTGCAATACTATATCATGTTTGAAGTCCTAGAGGTGTCATGGTCTAACTTTTTAAATGAAATGGAAGTAGCTAAAGATCTTGATGATCTACTTGCAGCACATGAGAAATATCTCCATTCAATTGTTGAAAAGTCCCTCCTTGGAGAGAGGTCACAAGCCCTTTATAAGACTCTCTTTGTGTTGTTTGACCTTATATTGAGATTCCGTAGTCATGCAGATCGGTTGTATGAAGGTGTTAATGAGTTCCAAGCAAGGTATTATCTTTTATTACAGCCATTTTATTTTTCATGATAAAATTGTAATAAACCAAAACTTTTGTCCTGTTCGGTTACCTTACCTCATTGCTATGAATCGCAGAACTGCGGATTCTTCTTTACCTTCTCGAGACATGACCAAGAGGCGTTCAAATAATAAAACTTCAGAACCCGGGTCATGGCTTGGTGAAGGCAGGAAGGTAATCACACAACGTGCTGGTGAATTTCTTCGGAATACAGGACAAGATATTGATGCAATTGCAAAGGAATACTCATCACTCTTTGAAGGGTTCATTTTGCAATTGCCTGTGCAGCAACATGTTGATTTGAAGTTCCTCATGTTTCGGCTTGACTTCACAGAATTCTACAGCCGTGCATCTTAGAGTAGGAAGAAAGCTGTCGAGTAGAGAGGACTTGGGTTCAAGTATTGATATTCTAACTGCTGATGTGTGTCCCAATTCATCAAATGCAGCCTGACAATCATGTCATGGCTATCTGACTCACGGACCTAACAACAGTTTGTAAATGATTGCTTGTTTTTAGGTATTAAAATTGGCTTCTTGTTCTTTCGCTTCAATTTCTGAATCCTTCTTTTGAAGCATTCTATCCCTGTTCTGACACCTGATTCTTTTCTTACCCTATAGGTGGAATTTGATTGTTTTTGGTATGGGGTTGTGTGCGCGTGGAATTACTTATGGTTGAGGTAAATGTTATACTGACCTATATATATAAAGGTTTACTGCAGTCACAAAATCATTGTGTCCATACAGAAATGTATGCATTTTGTATTTGGTGGGCGACTGATTATTTGAGCTGGTAACCAGCTCTTGTAAGCTGTTCATCATTATCAGTGATTAGTAGTGAGCGTTTTAAGTTCAACTTTTGTAACATTTTATATATTTGGCTTAATGATATACGTATAATCGAGTGCTGATTGTTGAATTGCATTTTCGTTCTCCAACTTTTGGCTATTATAACTCCACCCACACATGCGCACAAGATATAATAATAAGGGGCCAAGGGAAAGAAAAGCCCACTAATTCATGAGCAGTGATTAATGCTCTGCAATTTTCTGAAGCTCTCCACTTATATCTTCACATCTCAGTGTCAGCAAGTAGTAGTGTTATCACATCAGATTTGTTTACTGACTGACATCAACTATCTTTTAAATTTTTCCTTTTGTTTTCAGTTTATAAGAATGACAAAAGAATCTGGAGTAGTTGGTGACTATTACTGTTTACTTATTATTTAAGTGTTGTACTACTATGTTTGAACATAAAAATTATAAATACATACATAGATAGATAGATAGATAGATAGATAGATAATTACTAGTAGTATTGTAGAAGAAGAAGTACTACTACTGTTTAAATTTACTTTTTCATTTTTTTACTTTCAATTTTGTCTCATCATCATTATTCATTACTAGTAGGTATTATGTCCGGTTTGGTTTATTGTGGCCGGGGGTTGGGTGTTTATTTGTTTTATAAGTTATTATTGTGTTTGTATAGTTTTTAAGAGCTCTTTTGCGTGGACATCATAATTTTATTTATATTTTTACTCTCTATTAGGATCAAAATACAAATAGAGTTTTTCTTCTTAAATGTAAATCTATTAATATTAGAATTTAAAAAAATAAAAATGTTAAAATTTATTTATAATTATATTATTTTTTCCCTCCAAAGATGAAGATGGCCATGGGTCACAGGACATTAAAAAAAAAGGCTTAAATATGAATTAATACCCTAAAGTATAGACCATATTCTACTTCGGTGATTCATCTTATAATTTTGTCAATTAGATGATTGAACTATTAATTTTTTTTCAATCACAACAAATTGAACATGCCACGTCACTACTTGTGTAGGGCCGTAGGAAGATGACGTGGCAAAAAAAATAATTTTTTAATCATAAATAAAACAAATTTGATTTTATAGAGGGTAAATTGGTCAAACAACAATTAAAATAAAACAAACATTAAATTAAAACAAACATTAAATAGAGCAAATAATTTCTACAAATAGAGTGACTGAGGAAGAGGTATGGAATTGGGGGGAAAACATGATAAAGATTTCGGAGTCTGAGAAATTGCAGCTTAAGATTGCATCTCATAGGAAATAAAAGAATCTGAAATCCCGAGAACATCCCACATTTTACATACCCTCTGTTTCTGTCACCTTGCTATACTTTGCAGAGAGCTCAAACCCTCCCCTCCCCTCCCCTCCCCTCCCCTCCCCTCCCTTATAGTATTTCTCTCCCAAATCCTCTCTTCTGCTCCGATCTGAATCTCGAAAATGCAGATATCTGCGTTTTCCCTCTCCAATACAATTTCACAACCAAAGCCTCGAAAACCTTTGAATCCCAGATCCCTATTCAGATTCAATCCTATTTCTACACCTTCACCTCCAAAATCTTTTGGTTATGGTGTCTCCGCTTCATCTTCCAGTCGATTGCCTTCAATGTGCATTTCTTCTTCTTCATCATCATCGCCCCTGCCGAGACTGAATGGCTGGATTTCTGCTCCGCCGTTAGTTCCACAGCGCGAATCGGATGGGTTTGAAGTTAGGGCTGCTTCAGTCCCCGAGAGCGCTGATGGTGGGAGTGAGAAGTCGAAATTCAAGGATACATTGGTGTTTAGATCCAGATCTGATATAGGATTAAACAAATAAAACAAACAAACATGTTGGTCTGATTTTTAATCATGAATTAAACAAATGATATATGATTTAATGTTTGTTTTATTTTAATTGTTGTTTGACCAATTTACCCTCTATAAAATCAGATTTATTTTATTCATAATTAAAAATTATTTTTTTTGTCACATCATCTTTTTATCGCCCCACACAAGTAGTCACGTCAGTAATTTTTGACGTGACATGTTCAATTTATTGTGATGAAAAAAAATTAATAATTCAATTATGTAATTGATAAAATTAAAAAATAAATTATTAAAATAGAATATAAACTATAATTTAGGATACTAATTTATATTTAAGCCTAAAAAAAATCTTTAACTCATATTGCGTGTGTTATTAGTATTAAAATTGGAGAGACCGGATCGGTTACCGTAGTACCCTAGTCTAGTCTAGTCCATCCTGGATCCGAAGATCATGTGTAAAATTTATTTAGATAAACAATTAAATAAATTCTCCAAATCTCCTCCTCCTTCTCCTCTTAATAAAATACGGAGTATACTATTATAAAACAATAGTAAAAAGATAGCGGTGGAGGAGGAGGCCTAAAGTTTGGAGGAGAGAGAGAAAGTTCAAAAACATGAAGAAGAAAGGTCCGGCAGAGGAGGCGGTGGCGCCAAAAGTTCATCGGAACGGCCACCCTCCTCCCAATTCTCCCCCAACCGACCGTCCAGTCCGCGTCTACGCCGACGGAATCTACGATCTCTTCCATTTCGGCCACGCCGGATCCCTCGAGCAAGCCAAAAAATCCTTCCCAAACACCTACTTGCTCGTCGGATGCTGCAACGACGAGATCACTCACAAATTCAAAGGCAAAACCGTCATGACCGAATCGGAGCGATACGAATCTCTCCGCCACTGCAAATGGGTCGACGAAGTCATCCCGGATGCTCCGTGGGTCCTTTCCAACGAATTCCTCGATAAGCACAAAATTGATTTCGTGGCCCACGATTCTCTCCCTTACGCCGATGCTAGCGGAGCTGCAAATGATGTTTACGATTTTGTCAAATCAATCGGTAAATTTAAAGAAACGAAAAGGACCGACGGGATATCTACGTCGGATATTATTATGAGGATTGTGAAAGATTACAATCAGTATGTGATTCGGAATTTGGATCGGGGGTATTCGAGAAAGGAGCTTGGGGTTAGCTACGTGAAGGAAAAGAGGTTGAGGGTGAATATGAGATTGATGAAGATTCAGGAGAAAGTGAAGGAGCAGCAAGAGAAAGTTGGGGAAAAGATTCACACGGTGGCGAAAACAGCGGAGATGCATCGGAATGAGTGGGTGGAGAATGCTGATCGGTGGGTTGCCGGGTTTTTGGAGATGTTTGAGGAAGGTTGCCACAAAATGGGTACGGCGATCCGGGATCGGATCCAGGAGAGGTTGAGAAGGCAACAGAGTGCAGGGATGCTGACCAATGGGCGTGATGATGAGGATGATGATGAGTATTATTACGAGTATTTTGATGACGAAGATGGGGATGAGGAATATTATGATGAAGAAGAATCCAGTGCAGAAGAAGAAGAAAAGAAATGAATGTGCTTGTTTTGTTTTGTTGGTTGGTTGGTTAGTTATCTGAAGAAGCAGTATTGTAAGTAGAATATAATTTGATGGGTTTGATTTCCGTTATGAGCATTAGATTTATTTTTCATAGTAAGTGTTTGTTTTTCCTTGATGATTTGATTTTGTAATTTATGGTAGTGCAGTGCTTTTTAATTTGGTCTATATATATATAGATTCAATATAATATGTTGAGCAGATCCATATGCAGAAGAACTAAGTAAGGCCCTTCAAAATTTTAGTAAAGAAGAAGCAGAAATCTATTTATACAGTTAAATGATCCTATTTATACAGGTAGTAGTAGTATTGCTAATGCATAATGGATCCTATTCCTACCAAGCGTAAGCGTGAGCGTGCTTTGAAGATGATGTCTTCAATGAAAATTCAATTCAAATGATTGAGAATAAACAATTCCAATACCAATAGAATGATACTACTACTACATCCATAAAATTAATTCATAGCTCATCAATAAATGAATAGGCTGCTTCCCTGTCTGTCTGTTATGCTACGTTTGGATCGATAGAATAGGAGGGAGAATGGAATGAATCATTCTATTGGAATGATAAAAATATTATTTGGTTTGTTTGTTCCAATGAAATAATATATTTCAGTGGAATAGGTGTTAACTTAAAATTATAATTTTTATTCCTGGAAGGGGGGGTCAGGAATAACTTATTCCATCTATTATTTTAAGTAATTGTCAAATATGCCCCTTAAAGCTCATACATTAGGCAGCATTCTATTAGGCAACACACATTACTATAAAAAAAAACATAAAAAAATACAAAAAAAAAATGCAGAAAACAAACATAATATAAAAAAAACCGTTAAAACATAATATGAACACATTATAATAAAAAAACAAAAAACCAAACAAAAAAAAGAAGAAGAATACATTACTATTATAAAAAAAACCTAATAAAAAAAACATAAATTGAACACATTACTATTGCAATACCGTGAAAACTGTTATATGTTGACTATTACTAGTATAGTAAAAAAAGAATATAAATATAAAAAAAAAATCTAGAGAAATATGTGTTAAATTTTTAATATAAATTGAATTTAAATTAAATTTGAATATTTGAGAGTATTTAGGTCACTTTCTAATTACTTATTTCATTCTTAGATGTATTCTTAATATCAACTAAACATGTACATATAATATTAAAAAGTCATTCTATTCTATTTTGTCACGTCAGCAAAATATGTCCAAGTGTCAATTACGTTTGTCTACGTGACATGTCTGTTAACGTCAGGGGCACAATCGACCCAAAATTATAATGTTAGGAATACTTTTGGACAAAAAAAAGTATAGTATGCGATGAATATCGGGATAAAAATCAAGGATAATTTTAAACTTTTAACCATTAAAAATATACTCTATAAATTTATTTATTTAATAAATTAGTAGTATTTCTCAACTCCTTCGAAACTAAAATTAATTATCATCATCATGCTTTGCCCCAGAGTTACCAAATATCACGCCTCTATATTTAAATAATAATCCATACTCACAATTATATTACTTCAAACTATTATTACTCTTAATTATCACATTTAAAATTTATTAATTGTGCATTTAAAATTTACTTCAAAACTCCAGATCTACTTTTAGTGATAATAAATAATAATAATAACAATTACACTAAACAAGTCAGTGTTTAATGTTTTTATAAAATAATATAATAATAATAGGCTTATTCCAGATCCTTCTACCTATAATAATAAAGCCAGTGTTCTAGATCCTTCTACCTTGAGAATCCTCCGGTCTCTCTCTCCTTCTTTACCTGTGTTGTGTTTCTCCCTCAAACACACCCACACATATTTTCTCCCCTGCGTTTTTCGCAGCTCTACCTATTCAATCACCAAAAATATCCAAACTTTATATCTGCTTATCTCTCTCTTAAATGGCGAAATACGGAGAAGGAGACAAGAGGTGGATAGTTGAGGACAGACCAGACGGGGCAAACGTCCACAACTGGCACTGGGCAGAGACCGATTGCCTCGAATGGTCTCGCAATCTCTTGTCCAAGCTTCTCTCCGACCAAACAGTCTTTAATGGCGAAGGCAATTTGTTCATCAAGACCAAGAAAGTTGAAAAAGTTGAAGGTGAAGCCTATGTCAATGTCCGCAAGGGAAAAATCATACCAGGCTATGAAATCAGCTTGACCCTCTCTTGGGAAGGCGAAGCCAAAGATTCTGATGACAAATCGCTTTTAGTCGTCGATGGATTGGTCGAAATTCCATATATTTCCGATGAAAATGCCGATGAAGATCCGGAAATTAGGGTTATTGTGAAGGACGAGGGTCCAATTGGGAAAAGATTGAAAGATGCGTTTTTGGCCAAGGGGAAAGAGTTTGTGTATGAGAAAGTTAGGGTTTATGTTAGTGCTATGGCAAAAGGGGGGCCGGCGAAGGATGAATTGGAGGTGAAGAGGGTGAGTGGTAACAATAATATGCAGGAGAAGAAGACTGTGGCAGCACAGGTGGCAGCTCCTGTGAAGAAGGAAGTGAAGGAGGAGAAGAAGAAGAAAGAGGGGTTTAAGACGATAAAGATGAGCGAGAAGTTTAGTTGTAGGGCGAAGGATATGTTTGAAATATTGATGGATGAGAATAGGTGGAAGGGTTTTACTCAGAGTAATGCAAAGATTAGTAAGGAGGTAGGTGGGGAGTTTATGATTTTTGATGGGTCTGTTACAGGGACCAATGTGGAGCTGCAAGAGGGCAAATTGATTGTGCAGAAGTGGAGATTTGGAAATTGGCCTGATGGCATTCAATCAACGGTATACCATCTTGTTTCATGCATATTATATTTGTGCTGTTACTTATATGAGCATATATATTTTGGTTATTCATGGCAATCACTTGATGATAAAATGTCTTTTCTTTTGTGGTCTAATAGTCAGTTTTTGTGGCATGTAGTTTTTATGTGCTAACATTTATAGTAAAAAATGATAGCTAAAAATTGGTGCTTTATGCACATATCTATACACATTCATATAGATAAACATTGATAGATAAAAGCAAGCTTGTGTTTATGTATGTCTAACATTGGGCATGTGACACACATTCAGTTTTTACTGGAACCTAGTGAGTAACGTTTGATGACACATCATGTTGTTGGCTTGTTATTTCAAGATTAGTAAAGCTCATGCGTTTAATTAGTCATACAAGATTTATGTAATGAAATCTCTTTTATGTTGTTGGTAAGATAAGATGTTGGTGTAGTAATGTTGTTGTATATACATAGGTTTACAATTTGTTGAGGAGATATTGCTTTGTTAGCTAATGATGTTTGAATGGTTGTTGTTGAAGGTGCGACTAACATTGGATGAGCCCGAACCTGGGGTTACTGTTGTCAAGTTAACACAAACTGATATTCCAGAGGAAGACAGGTTGGTCTGCCATTAATAGAATTATCTTAGTTTTTCATGGTCGTTAGTAACTCACAATCTGGCATATGATAATTTTACAATTATATTGTGGTCATGCAGATATGGAAATTCAACCGTGGTGGAGAATACTGAGAGAGGATGGCGGGATCTCATCTTCAACAAGATACGGGTTGTTTTTGGTTTTGGAATATGATTTTCTTATCTTTTTGAGGTTAGGAGGTTCTATTTAAAATGTAGCATTATCACACATTTAAGATTTATCCATTTTGAGTCATGGATTAAATGAGGGTTTTATTGGTGCACTTTGCTTCAGCCTTTGATGGATCAATTTCATATATAATAACTGATTCTCCATTGAACTATTAAGCCTATTTGGGGTGGTCATGTTGTTAAGGACTCTATGTTATGCGCTTGCTTCAGTTTTTTCCTTTTCTTGACAGTTACAATTTGTGTTATGAATATTGAATTCATTGCTGCAACAAGGTTTCGAGATTTTCATATGATATTATGATTTTCTGTTTAATTTTATGCATCCTTAGTATCAGGGGCGGATCTAGACTAGGCAAAAATATTTTAGGGATAGTTTTAATATATATTTTCTATATTATATATTTAGAGTATAGATATGTATATATATATATATATATATATAAATTTAGGAGATTAGATAAAAGTTTTTCAAATGATTTGATAAGAAAAAAGAGGAACTTTTACATTATACTTTTTGGATATAAATGAAAAGAATAAAAAATTTAAATTTGGACGGAAAAAATTACAAAATAAATAATTATTATTGTATTAAATTTTATTGTGCATGATTATATATTAATATAGGACTATTTGCAATTCTGTTGTTTATTTTTTCTCCTTATCTGTCTTTTAAAAAAACTCAAAAACAAGATAAATTAACATAAAACCTAACTTTTTCATCCTTTTTCCCCCCTATCCGTTTCAAAACTCAAAAACACAATGTTCTGATAAAGTAATTTCATATTCTCACTGCTAAATTCTTACTTACAATTAAGGGTACGTTAAAATATTTAAAATTATCCTAAAGAGTGTTTTAGAAATGAAATTTGGAATGGGGGGAGAATATTGTATTCAATTTATTTATTTTGTTGTAATGTTTTTTTAATTAATATATATTTTTTATAAATAAAAACTGTTTTGCTTAGTATCTCCCGACCATTTCTTTAGATTTTAGCCTCTCACGGGGTCCCATTACTTCTAAGAGTTGAAATCGGTTATAATGAAGTTACTTTCATGATAAGTTGGTCAATTAACTAATATAATACTGACATACAAAAAGAAAAATCACCTCCCGACCTATGTTATAAATATAGTATTGATCAATTGATCAAAATTAACTTTATACTAACCATTAAGAGTCTGATTTTCATAATTGATATAGCTACCAATTATTACCTCTCAATACTATGTAATCTTCTATATTATGGCACTTCACTTTTGTGGAGCAGAGAGAACCTAGTCAAATTTTAGTTTGAACTCACACGCGTCTTCCGACCCGTTGAGTCGGGCTTAAGGCTCGTGGCTCTGAGTTGTTGTAAATATCTTTTTGGGCAAAATTTATTTTATTGAGATGATCTAGCATAACTGGCCATGCCCAAAAGTGCGTCGTTTTGTGCCCGAACGGACGCACTCTTTCAGATAAGTCCAAAACTACGTCGTGTTTTATCCGAACGAACGCGCCCTTTCTATCAAAGACAAAAACAATGTTGTTTTTTACTAAATGTGCTTTTTCAAGGGGTTGTGTACCTTCTGATGGGACACTAAACCCTCTTATAAATATTCTAGAGGACAACCATTTCATTCATTCCATTTTCAAGCATTATTAAGTCATTCGAGTCTTCAATTTAATAAGTCTTTCATAGTTTATTTTGAGTTAGAGTTCTCAACATTTGATTTGAATCGTACTGTATGTTATTTGTAGTGCTACTATAATACATGTTGTCATTGTATCCTGAAAGATAAGTACCGCTAACTCTAAGCACCGTAAAAAAGACATAATTGTCTTAAGGACATAGTACTAAGTACTAGCCTTGTCATATTTTGCATATCAATTTTAGTGTACAACAGATAAGTTATATTAACACCTTAGTCTTACGTGTGTATATAAGAATTCTACCTGCAATCATTAATACATTCAGTTACGAACTTTTGGGTGAGCTTGTGATAAGCTAAGATTAGGAGTGTAACTGAATTGAATATTGAGTTGCTTAGATTTGATTCATAAAATTTATCGAGTATGAAATAAATTTTGATTAAAACTCGTTTAGCTACCGTGTAACGAGTCGGTAACGATCTCGAATCGAGCCCGAGCAATTTGAACTTTTCGAACAAATATAAACCGCATATTAATAGAAATTTGTAATTTAAAAATGTTCAAATAATTTATCGAGTTTTAAATTTTGTTCGAATTAAATTTTTAAAAAGATATTATTAGAATAACAATTTAAAATCTTATTTGGATGACTTTAATTCGATTTCAAATTAAGATTTAGGCCAAAATTTATTTTAAACTCAAAATTTGATCCAAATTATTAGATACGGTATCACATGCTTATATTTGCTTACTTCCAGTCATTCCTAAAATTTATAGTTTTAAATTATTTCACCCGTAAATGATTGTACGATTAACAAATTTTGCAACTAGATTTTAATGTCTGAAATCATCTCTAATAAATTGTTATGTTATTAATAACAATTTATTTGAAATAATTTCCTATGAATAGAAATAAACACCATATTTTTAAAACGTTACTGAGCGCGTGCAAATTGAAAGCGAATGAAGAAGGAATTCATGCATGGAGTATGTATGTAGTAATTAAGTAATTTAATTATACTAATTGAGTTAATTAAGTTGTTTTTGGATAATCTAATATTTACCCTGAACATATTAAATTATGCTTAATGGAGGAACGGGAAACAGGTGTGTCATGCATTGCCATGTGACTCATCTTGGTTGATTGTCCCCACACTAAGTAATTAATTAAAGTCAAAACTTCACTAATTACTTAAGTTATGATTGTTTATAAGTATTATATTGGGATACGATTATTATCTCAATGTTATGTTTATTTATAAATATTATATAATTGAGATATGATTATTAATTTTAAATATAATAATTTAGCAAAAAATATTTTTTAGCCACTGTAGTTATAGTGTTTTAAGCAATTAGTCACTGTGCTTTTAAAATATTCAATTAGCCCACTGTACTTTTTAAAAATATTCAATCAGGCCATTCCGTCCATTTTTGCAGACGGACCTTAACAAATATCCTACGTGGCTTTTTCGAAAAAAAATAAATATTACGTGTATTTGCTGATTGGGCGGTTTTTCTTACGTGGCTTTGTTGAAAAAAAATAAATATCCTGCGTGACTTTTTTTTCCTTCTCTCTTTTCCAAATAATACAAATAATATATCAAAATTATATATATATATATATATAATATTAATAACAGAATCAAAGTGTTTTTCCTTACATATATATATATAATATTAATAAAAGTTAATATTATAATATTAACAAAAGTTAATATTATAATGCAAAAACTCTAAAACAAACAGGGCATTCATGTCTTTTCTCCTCCACCACCATTGCTGAACCTCCTGCATTTTTCTCTTTTTCCGCCATGGATATTTGTTCTCGAGTATTCATAAATTTAACCTTCTTGTGACTTGCTCTATGCCCACCTAACGCTTGATAAGATCTAAAAACTTTGCCACAAGTTTCACATCGATACTTAGCTCTAGCCCGACTACCAATTTTACTAACTTTAATCCCCTCATCTCGATCAGAACCATCCTCATACTGCACATCAATATGTTATCCCAAGTATGTGCTTGTTTGTTTTCATATTTAATATTTAGTCAAAGATTATAAATTTTCATTTGCATTTTGTATTGATATATTTTAAAGTGGGGACACTAGTTTGTTCGGTCCGGATCTTAAACTCACCTCTTATCTAGCTCACCTTGCTCACCCCCCTTTAGCAACGGACCGGACGACGATTCAGTCCGTCGCTATATATAGAACCGTCGTCGCCCGAATCGTCGCTAAAGGGAGGTGAGCAAAGTGAGCTAAATAAGGAGTGAGTTTAAGATATACTCCCTCCGTTTCTAAAAGATTATCGTTTTAGATGAAAAAATTTATTTCAAAATGTTTGTCGTTTACAACTTTCGAGAAGGATAAATTATTTACTTTCCTATATTATCTCTATCTTCTCTCATTGTCCCAAGAAATTTTCTCTCTTGTATTAATAGTTTTCAACTTCCCATAAGATGGTAGTGATAAAATTTCAAATAAATTTTACTTGATAAATGATACTTTCTTAATCCATGTCCCAAAATTTTAAACGATAATCTTTTAAGAACGGAGGTAGTATATATCTAGTTTGTTTATTTATTTTTTGATATAGATTATTGGAGGTATACAAATACATTAATCCATATTCGGGAACTTGTACTTGTGTTGCCATGTACTTGAGGACGAACAGCCTGGCGTTTTATCATAATCTTAGCTTCTTTTTTCGGATTTTCTATGCATCAGATATTTTATTCTACATGCATTGCCTTTAATAAAGTTTTTGACTAAATAAATATATATATTTAAATCAAAAAACCAAATTAAAGTAATAATTAGTTTTTAGCCTTTTTTTTAAAATTATTATACATAGTCATACACAGTGGCGGAACCAGGATCCCTCAACTCCAAATTCCTAATTAGCTAATTCTAATTTGCAATCGTGAATTTGTGACGTTTTCTGTTACTTCTGTACGAGTACGACGTCGTTTTAGATTGAGTTTAAAAAAATAGAATATATATTATATATACATACAGAGAACTGGAGAAGAGAAGGGGCGGGGAGACTGCCGAGTGTCGACCGGAAGAGAGCAGAGAGGGGCGGACGGGGAAGAAAGTGGTTGGTTTATGCAGTAGGGGTAAAAAAAATTCGGGGAGCGGGAGGGCGGCTGCCACCCTCTGCCCCCCTTCCCTCCTTCCCTCCGCCACTGGTCATACTCATACATTTAAGTTTCTTCGTAACCCCTATTCCCTCACTGCCTAGTTTTCTTTGTCATAAATTTAATTTCCTAGTACTTTTGAAACGTAATTTATTTAAATTATAAATATGGAGAAATAATTACGTAAAATTATGTGATCTATTTACAAGTACAAATATACTTTAAACACTAGTTAAAAATATTAAACTGAATAAGCCCTATAAATTAAGCCAAAGCCTATGTAAGCGCGTAAAACGTAGGGCATGATTATCACACTTCTTTCAATATTTTCAATTTTTTCCACCTAAAAATATACGTAATCACAAACACGCCCCTCCGAAGTTTTAAAAGTCAAAACAATTGCTATTTCTCGGAGCTCTTTTAGCTTTTCTTTTTCCTATGCCAATATTAACCTTCACAAATTATCAAAAAAATCTTTTGCTTTTATGAATAATTATACTCCCTAATTACTTTCTTTAATTTACAAATATGTAGAGGCAGGTCTGCAAATTATTCGATCTGAAGTTTGCCGAACTCGAATACAATAAGTTGAACTTGAGCATGTTCGAGTAACACTATCGAATTAACACACATGTGCGAGTTCAGATTATTAACTGTTCGTGAACATGCTCGAATTCGCAAAAAATATTAACGCACACATGACACACCTTTCCTTTGTTAATATCAAGGTTTGAAGTTTTACCAAGAGACGAAAACTTTCCAAAAAAACAATTATACAATAATTGAAAATAATATTTAGTGTAACATAGTAGATAATTTATCTAAAGTGTATAAATTATTTATAAAATAATTTATGTACGCAACATTACTCTTATAATTAACGCGTGAAGGACAAAAATTGTTGAT
Organism: Panax japonicus; assembly: GCA_020205505.1. Classification (NCBI taxonomy): domain Eukaryota; kingdom Viridiplantae; phylum Streptophyta; class Magnoliopsida; order Apiales; family Araliaceae; genus Panax; species Panax japonicus. The sequence goes on from JAINUV010001096.1 coordinate 92,783, forward strand.
TGGTTTGGGTGTGGCCTTTTTTGTCCCCAATGACTTTAAGGTGCCCACTGCCCAGTTAATTTAATTTAATTTAATTTAATTGGACCTACGCCCATTTCATTGCAACGGCAACTCGGCCCCTCATTTTGCCTTTTTCAAGTCTGTTTAGTCACGAATTTCTTCCCTCCATTGAAAAAGGCAGGATTCGAGAATTTCTCATTCACATTTGGTGAGAAATTAATTTTGTTTGCAGCTCATATATCTTATACTAATCACTAGCTATGCAATGAGTTTTTTTATTTGAATAATGTTTTACTTTCTCCATTTTTAAAGTTGTGCATAAATATAAAATAAATATTAATTATCTATATTAAAAGAGTATTATTAATTGAACAAAAAATAACAAGAGAACTAAAATTATATTTAATACTTAGAATAATATTATAAATTAAACAAGTACTAATATTTAATTAAAATTCTCAAACGATAAATATTAAAAAACAAAAATATTTATTTAGAAAAATATTTAAAAGAAAACATAGAGAGTACTTTAAAAATGATGATAGTAAAAATGGAGCAGAATTTATTGTTCCTCGCATAATTGCTTATTGTGTTGTGACGTGGGGTTGCAGAAAACAGACAAGACTGGGGCGGTTTGTTTAGAACTTAATGGGTCTGAATGGCTGAATCGGTAAGTGACTGAATCATTAAGTGCGTTTGTTTTGAAAAAAAATCGTCTGAATGGCTGAATCGGTCAGATGCGTAGGCTGAATGGTTAAGGCCGAATTTTTGGTCTGAATGGCTGAATGGTTGGCTGAATGAAGTAAAAAAAAAAATAAAAAAAATAAAAAATATTAACTATTATATTATGTAATATTAGATAAATTTACAACAACTTTGAATTTTTTCAGAGGGGTAAAATATTAAAAATATATCATTCAGATCTTTAAGATATGTCAGTTATCAAACAGTTTTTTTTATTCAGATTCAGCTCATTCAGATTCAGCTCATTCAGATTCAGATTCAGATTCATTCAATTTTTATCAAACACCCCCTAACTTGTAAATTGAAATCAATACTATGATATATATATATATACACGATCCGGATCAAGCATATACTTTTTATTTTACCCATTTAACGGAATTGTACTATGTAATTGTGGTTATGTTTCAATGTGCCTAATATTATTAAAAATATTGTACAAAACTTATTTGACTCGGTTAAAGATTTTTTATTACTAATTTATCTATTTGGGGTAAATTTATTACTGTAGATTTTATTTTTATTACATATGCAATAACTGTTGTGATTATTTGCCTATTTTTTAAACCCTTTGTAGCACATTCCTCGTAAATCACCTAATTATCAAACACCCAAATTGCTTATATTAATTCAATAATATTTTATTTTATAATTAATCTGTTATTTAACCTGATAAATTACTCTTAACTATTTGACCAAAGATTATAATCCAAGTTAAAATGTGATACTATATAACCCTTTTTTAAAGTATGAAATAATTTTAAAAATAGTTTAAAAATAAAATAATTATATAAAAAAATATTTAAATAAAATAATATACATTTTTACAATCAAACTTGTAGCTAAGTAGTAATTAAAAGACGGTTCAACGATAGTACAGTACGGAAATATATGGGGTTGCGGGCAAAAGTGTCGTTATAGATTTATAATAACGACGGTGAAAATCGTCGCTATAGGATCTATAACGACGATTTTTACGTACAAATATTATTTTCTGTTTTGAATTTATTAGTTAGAAATAAATATCCCCATCACCCACATTATATTCTTTCTGGAAGTACGTACACTTCTAAAAAATGATATACATACACATAAATATTCGACGAAATTATATTGCGATCAATTTGTAAAATATAATAAATTAAAATAAAATCCTTCTTAATTAATACATATATCATTTATACACATAAGTTACAATTATAATTTACCTAAAAACTTTTGAAATATATAGGAGCTCTCTTTTTTCTTACCCATTTTTACTATGTTGTTTACATAACAATTAAATTTGAAATTTAAAATTTTTACAAATAAAAATATTAATTCCATATAAATAGTATATGAGATTCACTTTAATATAAAAAAAATTATAAAACTAATATTTTCAATATAAAAATATCAATTCTCTAAAATTTTGAAGTGTATACATATGGCACTAGTTATGGTAGTAGTATTCCCTCCCCAATTTCAGTGCTCACAAGAGACAAAACCTAACCTATTGTACCTATGAGAGAATAAAATTAATGAAAAATAATAATAATAAGAAAAAAAATGATAAAAGAAAAAAGAGAAAAATAAAGATAGGAGAAACTCATTGTAACTTTTAAGATGGTCAATGATTTAATCTGAATTTCACCCAATATTAATATTTTATTTTAATTATGGACTACTAAAAAAGTATTTATTTTAAAATTAAAGATACAAAATGACATATTGAATTAAAATTTAATTGATGTAGTTATTATAATTGTATAATATATAATAAAAATTATTAATTATAAAGTTTATTTTATTTTAAATTTTTATAAGTTATACTAGTTCAAAATTTTAATATAATATTATTTAATCTCAAAAATTAAATTTATTTTTAATTTTGAGATGGAGGGATTACTATTTAATTTATTTTAAGGAGTATTTTATTTAGTAAAAGTGTAGAAGCAGAGTAATTATCATCGCCACTTTCCAGATGACAAACGTCTTCTGTTCGTCGTCCATTTCACTAAAACTTCTTTCTCTTGAAGACTCCTCCCCAACACTCACAACCCTCTCCCCCCTCCTCTCTCTCTCTCTCTCTCTTCCTTTTTTTTCTCTCTCCACTATCATTTCCTTTTCTTCTCTCTCCACTATCATTCCCTTTTCTTCTCTGTATAGGAAGGAAACTTCTTGTTACTGGTTTATCTGCAGAACGCATATTTCCATTCACATGGCAGATGCAACAAAGCATCATCTGCCTATCAATGGCGGAACTCTGATTTCAGACCTCAAATCTCTTTTATCTTTCCCAAGAGCCAAACGAACTGTTATTTTTGCTTATGGCTTCATGTTTGCTTTCATTGTCTTCACTGTTTTCTTGGCCTTTAATCCTTCTACAGAATCTTCTTCTTCTTCACCTTGGTTCTCGAACATCTTTAATGGCATCACAAGTATCTCTAGTACAAATTCTTCAACATCTGCACCCACAATTTCCTCTTCTGGGTCTGATGGATCTCATTTCTCTTCAGTTATTTCTTACTTTTTCCCAAATTCTTCACAACCAACCAACATTACTAGATCTCAAAACACCACAACCGGAGCACCCATATTGAATAAAAATCCAATTATTGTGAAAAACCAGACCCAAAACAAAGATTTGCACGATAAAGTTGGAGTCTTTGAGCAAAATAAGACCAGAATTGAAGCTCCAACGTCTCCAGCAGAGGTGAAAAAACAGACTCATGATAATAAAGATAAAGTTGGAGTCTTTAAGCCAAATCAGACCCCAATTGAGGCTCCCAAAGCTCCAGTGGTGGCAAATCTGTCTGCAAATTCAGCTCCGAAGTCTTCCTCAGGAGGAAAAAATATTTCTGGGAATGGAGATAAAAGAATTGCAGAAAAGGGTGCGGTCACAAATTTAACTTCTTTCTCCAAGAAACAGAGCAACGACACTCTTTTGGGTGTGTCGGCAAAGCCAGATAGTGAGAAATTGGTGGAGTCTTTGATGAAGTGTGATCTATTTCATGGGGAGTGGGTGAGAGATGATTCGTATCCGCTGTATAAACCAGGTTCTTGTTCACTTATTGATGAACAATTTAATTGTTTTCTTAATGGTCGGCCTGATAAAGGTTTTCAGCAGTATAAATGGAAGCCACAGAGTTGCACTTTACCCAGGTTTGTGATCGAATTCTAATTAATTGGTACCAAACTTTTTTGGGGTTTTTTTTCCTTCAAAATTTTGTGTAATTGGACTTTCTGCTAAGTACTATTGTGACATGTGTTGAAACTTAGAAAAATTTCTGTCCATCTTTGAGTTTTTTCTTTTTTAGTTGGTAAGTTTGGCCCCAAGTATATCAATCTTTTTATGCTCTATTTGGGATTTTAATGTGCTTAATTTATAACTTTGTTGTGTTTTGAATTTTGTGTTAATTTACTGTAATTGAACCATTATTTCTCGTACTATTGATTTGTATTAATTGTTGTGAAATTGAGGTAAGTTCCAGTTATTTGTGGGTTGGTTCTGATGAAGATAGACTTCATTAATTATCTAGTTTCTTTTTATTTAGCAAATTATTGATCTGGTGCTTTTCACATTGGGTATTTTCTGGCCATTTTTTGTAATTTTTTTATTATTATTAAACTATAAATGATCTTTCAAGGTTTCATATTTCTCTTAACATCAATGCTCATGAACTTGTTTACAGATTGAATGGAAGTCATATGTTGGAATTGTTGAGAGGAAAGCGATTGGTTTTTGTTGGCGATTCTCTCAATAGGAACATGTGGGAGTCTTTGATTTGTATTCTCAGAAACTCTGTGAAAGATCAAAGCAAGGTTTATGAAGCATCTGGGCGACACCATTTCCGGTCAGAAGCTTCGTATTCCTTTATATTTAAGGTAATTTTTTTTAAATAGTCCTCCTTTCTTGGTATCCTAAATCATATATCAGGTTGTGTCCTTATAATTATACATTATATGTGCTCGCTATTATTATTTTTTCCTTATCATTTTCCTTGTTCTGGCCAGGATTTTAATTGCACGGTAGAGTTTTTTGTATCTCCTTTCTTAGTTCAAGAATGGGAAGTGCCAGAGAAAGATGGATCAAGGCAGGAAACACTTCGGCTTGATAGAATAGGGATCTCCGCTGATAAATATAAAAGTGCGGACATTCTTATTTTCAACACCGGACACTGGTGGACTCATCCAAAAACTTCCCAAGGGTAAGTAAAGATATCCACTTGAACATCTTTACCTACTCTGTTGTACAAGTTCAAATCCAAATAGTAGATACTAAATAACAATGAAATGTTGCAGGAGAGACTATTATCAAGAAGGGACACATGTTTATCATGAACTAAATGTTATCGAGGCATTTCGGAAAGCCTTAACAACATGGGCAAGATGGGTGGATGCCAACGTAAATCCTTTGAGGACTATGGTTTTCTTCAGGGGATATTCAGCCTCTCATTTCAGGTAAAGAGTTGATAGAAGCGACAATTCTAGTTATCATAAGTGTGTCTCCCCTTAAATAAGAACAATATATTGGACAGGAATCCCGATATATAATAAGGATCTGTTTGTTTTATTCTGTAGCATTTTACATTGATTTCATCACAATTGGCGCTCTCATTCAAACATATCTAACTTGGAGTATTTGTCTTGCCGACAGAGGAGGGCAGTGGAATTCTGGCGGACAATGTGACCATGAAATTGAGCCAATAAAGAATGAGACATATCTCGCACAATATCCGCCCAAGATGAGAGTTCTGGAGAAAGTAGTGAAAAATATGAAAACCCGAGTCTCTTATATGAACATCACAAGACTGACAGATTATCGGAAAGATGGCCATCCATCCATTTATAGGAAGCAAAATCTGTCAGAAGAGGAGAGAACATCGCCGTCAAGAATCCAGGACTGCAGCCATTGGTGCCTCCCGGGCGTGCCGGACGCTTGGAATGAGCTTCTCTATGCAGAACTGTTAATTAAACAATACCAACAACAGAAAGAGCATAGGTAAACAAGCACAAACACATAAAATAATGCTGTGTTTAGTAAAATACTAGTTTTTTTCTTTTCTTTGTTAAATTCTTGGAAATATAAACATAAAGAAGCAAACAAACATCCAAGAAAGGGTGTTTTTCAATTTTTTTATGCATTACAAATTATGAGAAATAGTTGTAACTAAAATTAGCAGTTGTAAGTCTCTCCTTCAACAAAATTTTCCCTTTTCAAGGCATCAAGGTTGAATATTGTAAATTTTCTATTGTTTAGTTAGTTTCATTATTAAGATAAAATAATGGGTGTAATAATTCTTTCTTATCTCTTTGTTTATTAGTACTAGTTTGATGTGATTCGGGGGATACTATAGTACGGTATAGAATATTGTTTAGTATTTTTATGTCAAAGTCAGTTGTCATTACTTAAAGTTGATTGATTATTTAATAATTTCTGTTACGCCACCTGTACGTTTATCAAACTTTTAGTCAAAAATATCAATGGGGACTATCTACTTATCTAACAAAATATAATTAATTTTAAATTTTTTATTTACTTTAATAAATTATTTAGATGGTTAATAAATTTTATCATTCATAAGTTAACTTAACCGGATCCGAATAAGTTGATGATGAGTCGGCGATCACCGCATCGTAATGCTCATCCAAACAATGTCCCTCAACCTACTACAAGAGGGGTACCAACCAACCAACAAGTCGGTGATCTTTTGGTTGCCAATGCTGAAGGTCCAAAACAAATTACAAGGCATTTAGTAAATTTATAAAGGTTTTGCATTAGCTGAGCGGAAGTCTTGTTTCTTCTGTACCAGTTTTACTGCTTGTGCTCTCTACTACAAAGTTATTGGAGTATTTTGCAGTTGATATTACTTTTTATGTAATTCACAAAAAAATAATTATACGACTCTTATTATTCTTCATATAGCAAGAGACTGAGATATTTTCAACTTAACCATCTTCTTCTCACTTCTCTTTTTCACTTGAACTCATAATTGTCGAAGCAAAACTTAGTTCTGGAGGCTGCCAAAGGGCCAAGGGTAAAGAAAGCAGAAAGCAAAAAAGAAAACCATACACCTGCTGTCTGTTTTAATAAAAATAAAAATAAAAATAGATACAAATACAACATAACACACATGTAATCAAAACGACATTATTAAAAATATAACAGAAACGCGAGATTTATTTGATGCCCTATGGCTATGTCCAACAAACAATACGAGAGTCCGGAGGTTTATGTACAGAACAAGAAGCAAGTAGGACTGATTGCTCAATGACAAATTTGATTCGCCACACACATTGAGAGCAGAGCCCTTTGTGAAGGATAACAAGATTTCATTTTGCATAATGCATAATAGTGCTAGCACCTAAATGTGAATTGTTTTATAAATATTTCAAGGCAGAAACTGATTGAAATGAAAAGTCCAAGTAGCCTTCCTAGACTTGGGCGAATAGAAAATTATATATGGTCAAAAGATCCCTGAATAGGAAAAATAATTAGATGGGGAGCTCATTTCAGTTAATCCACCTTTTAGGTGCACAAGTATCTTCGCTTTAGTTTGGAAAGGGAAGAGTCAGATGATTGCCTTTCGGTTTAACATCCATCTTTGAGGAGGTGTAGGTGCACGGCAAGAATCTTTAATGTACTCAGGATAGACTTCAGTTTAACCTCCTCCTTCTAGGTGTACGAGAATCTCCACTGTCCAAGTCTGAAATCCTTGAAGCATCATATCTTCTTCTTGATGACGAAGTAGAAAGGGACACTCTGGAATCTATTTCAACTGCAGTATCTACTGTCTGACTTTCTGACTGTATAACAGCAGCAATACTTGATACAGAATCTCTGTCATCAACAGTTGGAGGATGCTCCTGATTCCATTCCATAGGATGGGTGCGCAAATATGACTCAACTGCCCTTTCAGAACTCAATACAGATGTAATGTTGGAAATAGAAGCAGCTCGATGCGATTGTGATCTTCGAATTAAAAAGGGTAACATTCGACGGCTTTCTCCTACCTCAGAGTTAGTAGGGCTGCTCTGTGATAAGTCAACAACATCCTCTGGCGGCAAAACTGTATTTTGTTCTCTGCGCATTCCTCTAGAGGTCAATATTCGATTGAGAAACGAGCTATTTCTCTCGAGCGATTCATCGGGGCTGTCAGAATTTCGGGAATTGACCTGGACCAAATCCCGGCTCAAATCAAATCTACTTCCAAGACGCCGAATCATTTCCTCCATCGGAACTGCAAACGCATTTCTCTGAATGGTATGCCTCCAACTCTCAACCCGCTGTGCTTGGGGTCTTTGAGGGATCTTAAGACTTGAATTATCCTCCAGTCCGTGCTTGTTACTCCCACGGCCATAAATAGGAGTCACATTTTTAATTGTCACCTCTCCCTTGCAAATGGGGCATTCCTTGGCATCAGAGTGAAGGTGCAACCACCGATAAAGGCAAGGCCAACAAAATAAGTGACCACAACAAGTCACAACTGGTTCCCTAGCCAAGTCCAAGCATATGTTGCAATCAAAAAAGCTTCCTTCATCAACATTACCTTTTTCAACATCTTCCTTCTTCCCCAATGCCTCATCTTCCAAGTATCCATTATTAGTATCGCACGTTTTAGTTACCTCAGCAGGTCTTTCCTCAGCTGCAACACTTCCCTCACCCATTTCTAATCCAGTCCCGGCCATCAATTCCAGTGCAAAGTTCCTAGCACCAGGGGGAATGGGAGCTTGTCTCCACACTGATCGCCACCGCTGCCCAGCCCTATGCCTTGCGGCTCTCTGCCTCATGAAGGCTTCCCTAAGCCTATGAACAGGCTCATCTAACCATTCCTCCAAGTTCATAGACTCACTGGACAACGATCCCAAACCAGGCTCATCATCAGGATTGACAACAGGTCCCAAATTCAGATCAAGATTCATTGTATTAGGTGTCTCGTCCCCCATCACAGATCGACAAAACCCTAGCTTTTAGCTGAACCAAAGTAATGCCAAAATAACAAAATTCAATATTTAAATGTAAATTGTATTAAAACCATGATTCAAATTGGATTAAAACCCTAATTCCATCAGAAAAACAAAAAAATTCAGCAAAACTGGACCAAAACCCCAACTTTTTGCTCAAACATATCAAAACCCATATTTGTCTGGCTAAATCAATGAAAACAACCCTAAATACTTTGACTAGGTCAGTCAGATTAAAACCCTAATTCTTCCGATCAACAGAAGAAAAAGGATTTTGTAATTGGGGGAGTCTACAAACTAAAATTCCCCAACTTTAACAGACAATAGGTAAAGAACATGCAAGGTAATTGAGGCTGTGAACGCGAAATCAACCTCTTTAAACTAAAATCAACACTAAGTCTGTAAAAAGAACATAATCTAGAGTTTTAAGGAGCCAAAGAAACAGAGAACTAGCAATTAGATTCGTAGAGGGAGAGAAAAGAGAGAGCTTGAGCTCAAATGTGATTTTAATCAGCTGAAGAAATGATGGGGAATTGAAGAAGGCAATACCTTTTCAGCAAGAGTTGTATATGTACCTCTGAGTAGAGTTGGCTTCAAGTGGATTTGTCATGGATGACTGGCTTCCTGAATAGCGATCTACTGAGACAGATATAGAAGAGAGAGAGAGAGAGGGGAGATTATTATTTGTGAATTGGGAACTCCTGGCCAGACAGACAAGAGGGGAGAGAGATTCATACACAATAAGTGTGTACTTGTTGTTTAGAGTAAATCTCTCTCGATAAATTGATAATTTTTTTAAAATGATGTTTTTTTTCAATCTCAACTTAGATTAATAAAATAAATTAATAATTTCGATAAAATAATAATTTTTAAAAAGACCCTTATATAAATATATGACCCCATCAAAATCATAAATTAATAATTCTTTTAAATTACAAATATATCTAGGGTAATCTTGTAAAATATGATTCTATTCTCGTTTGTTTTGTCTTGAAATTCAAATCTAATTAAACTTCATTCTTAATTTTTCTCATTGCGTTCAAAAGTTCAGGTGTTACATTCTCGAATTGTAATTAAAACTTGTGAAGAGTTGTTGACGCTATGAATGTTTCATTTTTCGCGTTATTGGCTCCAAATGTATTGTATCATCCTCAAAAATATAATACATTAATTTAATAATAGTAAGTATTTAGGGTGGACAATGTTTTTATTTGAAATGGGAAACAATATTGCTTCAAATTTATCCCTCGACCATGTCAAACTAATTCCTCCTCCTCGGTTGGCATAGGCTCTCTCTTCGTTGTCGCCATGTTGGCCGTAGTGTTTTAAAATAAGGATTTGGGATGGGTTAGATATTCACATGTACCTACAACTTCTAAAGTGATGGTCATTTCACCCCAATTGAAGTGAAACCAATTAGTTTCCCTCCTGAACCACTCAACAAATGCAGATACAAAAAATTGAAAAACTAACACTTAATAACCTACATTAAACAAAAAATAAGAATAAAAATTACCAAACTATCTTATACAATGTAAATATAACAAGATTGTAGTAAAACAAACACACATTAACCTACATAACCCAACAAAAATTGAAAAATTTACAAAACTTATATACTTATCACAAAATTATACAAGTTAAAAATAACAAGATTATTGCAAAATTAATCTTATAGATGTATTTTTCAACATCCAAAATTTCTCGAAACTTCTTCAAGATTGTTAGTTTAGAATGCAATATTCTTAAATTTATCTTCAGCTTGAGCGGCTTCGACTTAGGGTTAGGGTTTATTTGCGCAGGAAGTTCCCCAATTCAATCTACTGGGTTTTATATAGGTGACTAAGTATTCAGAAGAACTTCTTGCAGATAGTTAATTACATAAACTTTTATGTAGACTATGTGCTAGCTAGAAGTTCTAGCGGATAAGAGAAAAATCATATTCAATTCCGATTAAAATGAGGAGCAAATGAAGAATTTTATATGGCAATTACTATCCACAAGCAAAAACTTTTTACAGATAGTAATTGAGTAAATTTATTCCAAGTCATTGACAATTGGAATGAACAACTCAATATGGGTTGGTTGGAACATAAGTCATAGTTAGCGATAGCTATAAATCATGGCCTATATATATATATACATACACACACACACACTCGGGTGACAAATTCATTAATTTACTCGGGTGATCATTAGTTAACTCTAACGTGATAAAAACATGTATTGTAAGTGCACATTGTCAAATTGAAAAAAAGCAAGTACATGTTGAACTCACAAAAGTTAGATTAATTTTAAAATATTCTTAATATATATCTTAGGCGAATTAAAAATAAAAACTAAAAATTGATTAACTACAATTAAACTATTTAGAATATGAAAATTAATAATAAGAAAGCAATCTAAAAATTTAAATCTACTAAACAATAATCATAATAGATAATCCAATCTATTCTATTTTTATAACTTAAATTACGCCACTATTTAGTGTACATCTATATTATAAAACACAACCCATTTTGAATTCTATCATTTGAGAAACCACTACTACTACTACTACTAAAAATAATAATAATAATAATAATAATTATTATTATTATTATTATAATTATAATAATAGTAATAGTAATAGTAATAGTAATAGTAATTATAATAATAATAACAACAACAACAACAACAACAATAATAATAATAATAATAATAATAATAATAATAAAGATTCAGATTCATTTTAATTGAATTGGACGGGAAATCACAAGTACGGTTCCGATCCATTCTAATTTTAATTCAAAATAATAATAATAATAATATAATAATAATAATTAGTATTATAATAATTATTATTATGATTATAATACTACTACTACTACTAACAATAATAATAATAACAACAACAACAACAATAAAAATAATAACTATAATAATAATAATAATATCAATAATAATAATAACTATTTTTATTATAATAATAAGAACAATAATAATAATAATAACAACAAAAATAATTATAATTATAATTATAATTATAATAACAATAATAGTTATAATTATAATAATCAAATAATAATAATTATTATTATAATAATAATAATATTATAATAGTAATAATAATAATAATAATATTATAATAGTAATAATAATACTAATAGTAATAAATTAATAATAATTATAATATTAATAATAATTATTATTATTATTGTGGTGGTGTGGTGAATTATAATAATTGTTATTGATGATTGTATGTTTTGTGTACAAGTTTATATTTTTCTTGATATCTATTTTTAAAGGAAAATTAATTATTATGGTAGTGTGGTAAATTATGATAATTGTTATGTCTAATTGTAAGTTATTTTAAGTTAAAAAGAGTATTTAGGTAATATAGTATTTTTCTTATTTTAACCTATTTTTTTGTTACGTCGTGCCTTCAGGCACGGGTAATTACTAGTAATTCATAAAATAAATAAATTAAGTTCAATTAAAATTAACTATAATTTTTTATCTCTCTTCTTTTTAATTTATTACTTTTACAATTAACGTGGACAAGCATAAATTATGTAAATTTAAAAATTAACTATAACCCATTAAAACTTCTTCGAGCAAACATGAATTATAAAAAAATTATATTTTAATAATAATCTATTAAAACTCCTAATTAATTTAAAATCGCATAAAAAATATAAAATGAAAGTATCTTACTATCCCAATTGAGATTTTAACATGTAGAAACCATATCGCCTCCTTTTGTTAGAAGTAGATGTGTTGTTTGCCCCACAATTAGACAAGGAGTTAGAAAAAAACTTAATCTTTGAAATAATAATTTTGTACTTATTGACAATTTTAATTTTTTAAATAGTTTGTAATATAAATTATTGTATTAATTAAAATCAATTAAATTTATATTAGTTCTAAAATTTATAATTTCATAAATTGATTGCAAAAAATCAAATGACTATTTTAAATTGTTGCGGAAATAGGTGTTACTGCCAAACGGATCAAAATAGATTAAGAGTGCAAATGTGCAATTAAAGTTGGGGCATGGGGTATTAAAGACATTGTGTTTTGGGCTATATAAGCACTCCAAAAGCTAGGGTTTTAGGAAGAGGAAGAGGGAGAGAAAGAGGGCTGCAAGTGAACCGCAACTCCAGAGTTATCATCTGCTTCATTCTCATTACCTTTTAGCTTCGTGCCTCCCTCTAGTTGGTAAGCGCTCGATTCTCTACAAAAATACAGATTCTATTCCTCTACAAAAATACTATATATATTTCTGTACATAAGCCATAACACGTATTTTAATTTGTTGGGATCTTCTTTGTGTTTCATTTTACTGAATCGAGAAACTTAAGTTGGTTTTACGATTCAGAAACTTGTTTATATATATGTAATTGTGTCACTCGTCTGTCTTTATTTATAAAAATGATATCTTTCAATAATTGTGTAGTTGTTGTGTAGTGTTGCTGTATTTGGTTAAATGTAAGAAATCTTATGACTTGTGCAAATCTTTATGAATTGATAACACAATCTTTGAGTTTTTTTTGCTTTATAACTCTGTTCCTGGTGACTACCATGTGTGAAACTTGTAAATAAAATTAAGTATATTATAATCTCTAGGCGGGCCTAGGCAGCGGAGGAAGTGCCTAGCGCCTAGGCTGCGCAAGCGGTGTCTAGTCGGTTTCTTTGGTGGTCTCATTTATTTTCTATTATACATACTTGTTATACTATACAAATCATATGGATGTAATTTTTAAATTTTACATTTAAAATTACCAAAAAATAAATCTTTTAAGGTTTAAAAAATTCATTTAAAGTATTATAATAGAGTTTCAAAGTAGATGTCTGATTTTGTCTAGACAATAGACAAGAGCCTTGGCGACTTGCCAAATTGAGGCGGTAGAGGACCGCCTAATGCTAAGGCTGGGAATAATCGGATCGAGGCGGGTATTTTTAAAACACTTATTATATGTGAATCTTGTTTTGTTTTATTTTGACTTGCGCGAGGTGGGGATTTTTTAAAACACTGATGATTATATGTGTATGTTGTTATTTATTTTATTAATCTATTTATCTAACGTACTATACCAAAATCCATAGAATTGGTCTCATTCCTGGCTCAATTGATGGTGTTATGCAATTTTTCCTGGATTACATTCCTGCAATGTTGTTTCCCTTGTGCTGGGGTTGTTTAATGCCACTGTCAGTTTAGGTGTGGAAGGAGTAGGAATGCTTCACTCCTTTCATAATCAAAGTGCAAAATTAAGCAATTTCTTCCCTCTAAATAATAAGTTGCAGCCAATAAAACATAGTAGCAGCGAATACGAAAATAACTTCTACAGTTCTACTGATAATAATTTTTCAACTCTAGTCCCTTTGTATGTATAAAAAACTCTAAACCAATTTTAGTGATCAAGAGACGGTGATAACATAGTCATTAGTCAACAGCATAGTGACTAAATAATCATTATTGATCAAGTTTCTCCCCCTCACTCCTTAAAATAGTCTGACCCTACTAACTCATTGATCTATTTGACCCTACATTAGCTCATTGATCTGGACCAATCTGAGCTATTATTTTCTCATGCTATGAAACTTTTTTAATGCTATCAAATTCGTTGAGTTCATTTCTTTTGCCTTGACTTGTTGCTAATTTCTGCCCTTCCACTGTTCATAAGTACATTATATTGTAGAATGTAGTTTGTTTATTTGCACGTACTCTTTTTTAGTTGTAATAAATTGTGACGTACTTGAAGGGATAGGACTAATTAAAATCATGGTTTTCTCCATCATTGCAGATTGTTTGGTAATGCAAGAAACCAAGCATAGATTTTTGAAATTAAATGATAAATTTGGATAATTAGAAATCTATGTGAGCAAAAACAAGAACAATCTTGATCGTTGCATATAAACTTAGAGCAAACATGCTTTTCATTTTTTCTGTTTCCTAGCTCCATTGTCTATTTAAAAAGGTCTTTCTACTGACTTGTTGATATGTATAATTTAATTGAGTTTGCGACATCCGTAAGCTTTTCGTTATGTATATTTATTGTTAGGACATTCTTAAACTTGATACTTGATTTAATTTTGGATCTAGCAGCCAACAGAACTCACATGATGCAATCCAGCGAAGGCACAACCTCTATGGAAATTGAAAAGGTTTCATCTGATGTAAAGCGCGTATCTTTTGCATCAAAGCCGAATTTTGAACCTCTGAAGGCTCATGAGATATCTGATGGGCAAGTACAGTTTCGAAAAGTTTCTGTCCCAGCACATCGTTATACACCTCTCAAAAAAGCATGGATGGAAATTTACACTCCAGTATATGAGCAAATGAAGATTGACATCCGTATGAATCTGAAAGCACGCAAAGTTGAATTGAAAACCAGATCAGACACCCCTGATATTAGTAACCTTCAAAAGTGTGCTGATTTTGTTCATGCCTTCATGCTTGGCTTTGATGTGATAGATGCTGTTGCCCTTTTGCGTTTGGATGAGCTGTATGTGGAATCTTTTGAGATCAAGGATGTTAAAACCCTCCGAGGTCAACACTTGTCTCGCGCAATTGGAAGGCTGTCTGGCAAAGGAGGTAAAACAAAGTTTGCAATTGAGAACTCTACAAAGACACGTATTGTCGTCGCAGACACGAAGATTCACATATTAGGATCCTTTGCAAATATTAAAATTGCAAGAGATTCTCTATGCAGTCTTATCTTAGGTTCCCCTGCTGGGAAGGTGTATTCAAAACTAAGAGCAGTCACTGCTAGATTGGCGGAAAGGTTCTAATGTATTAGATTTACTCTTGTTTGGAATTGTCTTGATATATAGACTTTACTAATAGAGGATCAAGCATGTTGAACATTTTCCCCCCATGTATCCTTGCTTTTGTGGGCTGGGAACCGGGTGTTTATTATTGAGTATTGCATTGATTCGGAATATGCTTCTTTTTGCCCGTAAAAACCTTGTGTCAGAGTTATGACGCAAGTTATTTTGTTTAGAATGAGTACAACCAGTCTGAAGGCTTCTAAGTTGAGTGATTGCTTGTTTGGTTTTTGCCCCTTCATATGCAAATTATGTTCTGATGATTTGATTCATTATGATCATCATGATCCAAATTGATTCATCATTATCCCAATAATAATCCCGGACCCCATCCACTTTTACTCTTTTGTATTGGACCAAACGTACGTTAACCACCTGAGTAATTGGAAAAGGAAAAATGGTTGTTGCATTATATTACCTTAGTAATTAAATATGGTCGGAGTGTTTGCCAAGCAAACTAGGCAGGCTATACAAGTGAAGTGAGTGATCACTGATGACAATGTACGCATGTATGTATGTTTTCTTTTCTTTTTGTTTGATAATATGGGGTTTTGTAGTTGGATTAATCCTCCAAACTTAGGTCTTATATATGGTTTCTTTCATTCAAATATATATATATAGTTCATTTCAAGAGATTACCTTTTTATTTTTCATATCACGTTCACCCTTTTAATAACGGACTGGATGACAGTTCGGTCCGTCGTTATATCAGAGAACCGTCGTCTTAGTTTTTAGTGACATACAACATATAACGACGAACCGAACCGCCGTCAGGTCCGTCGCTAAAGGCAGTATGCAAGATATGTAGGATCTAGAGGTAAGCCCTTGATCCTTTCCCTATATATATATATATATATAGATATTTATTTATATAAAGATGTAATATAATTATATTTATTTTTAATATATTTATATAAAGATGTAATATAATTATATTTATTTATATAAAGATGTAATATAATTATATTTATTTATATAAAGATGTAATATAATTATATTTATTTTTATATTAATAATATTTACATCTTTATTATATCTTGCATAATTATTAATAATATAATTATATATCTTGCATAATTATATATTTATTATATTTATTTATAATATATTAATATTAAAAATAATATTAATATTTATATATTTATAATATAATTATATTTATTTTTATATTACTAATATTTATTTTTAACATTATATTTGTAAGCCAAAATAAATTTTGTGCAATCTCTTTATATTTGATTAAAAAGTGATAAAGCATGAATGTGTTAAAAAAAAGAGTAGGCCGGTACAACTTGTACCGGTCAGAATATTTTTAAATATTTTAATATTTTAATATTTTGTGCAATCTCTTTATATTTGATTAAAAACCGATAAAGCATCAATGCGTAAAAAAAAAGTAGGCCGGTACAACTTGTACCGGTCGAAATATTTTAATATTAAATATTCATTTTGTTTAACTATACTGATAATATGTTAAAATGTGGGCTCCTCTTATTTAAATAGAAACCGGTAGATCTTCTCACGGCTTGGTATTAATATATCACAATCTCAGCCTTTCAATAAGTTGATCAACGGTCCAAAAAGAGGGTGTTGCACAGTTGTCATAGCAACCGGCTGCCATGGAAGAGATCCCATATTTACTTGAAACCCGCGTATTTTTTACTTGGTCCGTTCATTGGTCCGCTTTAGATCCTCTCCGTATATATATATATATATATATATATATATATATATATATATATATATATATATATATATATATATATATATATATATATACTAGCTGGGTCCCGTGCCTCCGGCACTATATAGGCAGTGAGATTTATCTCAAACTTAGAACAGCCCAGATGATTTATTAAGTGAGCGGGAAATTCAAAATCATTATTAGATAGATTAGATAGATAGATGTATTTTATTAGATTGATGTATGGACGGTGGGATTTATCTCAAATTTTGGACGGCCCAGATGATTTATTGAGTGAGCGGAAAATTCAAAATCATTTGTATTTTATTAGATATATATATATATATATATATATATATATATACGGAAAGCTTCAAGAGCATAATTTTTAAATAGCATAATGTCTTAAATAACATATTTTTATCAAAACGACGTAGTTTTGTAAACACGCGGTGACATTTTTGTAAATACCATGCCACCACGTATTTACAAAAATGCCATCGCGTGTTTACAAAACTACGTCGTTTTGATAAAATTATGCTATTTAAGAATTATGCTCTTGAAGCTTTCCGTATATATATATATATATATATAGAACAAGGATTCTGTCCGGGAGTCCGGACAGGTCCTAAAATCCGGACAAATATTTTTTTTTTTTTTTTTTGAAACAACTAAAAAATAAATAAATTATTGAACTAAATTTTTTTCATAATACAGTGTTTTGGGTGCGTTTTTAATACCTATACCAACCAATATATGTATAGTCTGCCCAGACTGTACAGAAATATTTTGGTATAGGCATACAAATCACGCCCAAAACACTGTATTGTGGAAAAATTTCAGTTCCATAAAATTTTTTTTTTAGTTGTTTCAAAAAAAAAAAAAAAAAAAAAAAAAAAAAAGTTCCGGATTTTGTTAAAATCCGAGAGTCCGGACCTGATCCGGACTCATATATATATATATATATATATATATATATATATATATATATATATATATTGCTTGCTCCTTTTCAATCTTGTAATCATTTATTCCAGTTTACTTTGAAAATTAGAGCGAGTGATCGAGCTTCCTAAAATCGTAGTAAAATTCAAGACTAAAGTAACGAATACAAAATCATTTAGTTTAATAGTATTAATAAAAAACACTCGTATTAATTATCATATTTATTACTACTTCCATTCCATAATAATAGTCTTTTTAGCTTCATCCACATGAATTAAGAAACTCATTTAATAATATCGTTTAAGAATTAAAATTTATATGAAATTTTATCACTACCCCTTTATGTGAAGTTGAAAACTATTAATACAAGAGAGAATTTTTTTTGGGACAATGAGAGAAGTTAGGGGTGATATAAGAAAATAAATAATATTATGGAATAAATTGAAACAAATAAATTGAAAACAAATTTTTTCTTCTAAAAAGACAATTATTATGGAAACTTTTAAGGAGCTAGCTTAGCCATTATAATCAAAATATATATGATCCAGGGGAATATATGTATGTATATATATGTATGTATGTTTGTATATGTGACAGGAAATGATAAACTATTCTCAGCCAACCAGTCTAGTATCGTGCTAATTTAGTTCCAACAATAGTGATTCTGCAATAATTTGTAGCAGAAGCCTAAACTATTTGTTAGGTAGGGGAGGCCCTAACATATATATATATATATATATATATATATATATATGGGTCTTCATCCACAGCAACCGGTTGTTGGGGAGTAACCTCTTTTTGGCCAACCGGTACAAGCTGTTACGGCTTATAAAAAAAAAAAAAAAATTCTAAGGCCGGTACAAGCTGTACCGGCTGGCCAAAAAGGGGTTGCTCCCCAACAACCGGTTGCTGTGGATGGAGACCCATATATATATATGGGAGCCCTTCCATAGCAACCGGTTGCTGTGAGTACTGTGCAACACCCTCTTTTTGTACCGTTGATAAACTTATTGGAAGGCTGAGATGAAACATAAATATATCTCAGCCGGCACAACTTATACTGGCTTTTATTTTAATATGAGGACCCCACATAGTCAACACGTTGTCAGTTTTATTTTTATTTTTATTTTTATTTTTAAGCATTTCTCCATTAATAGTCATGACTCAGCACATTACGTAAACTTAAAAAAATATAAAATACACACAGCCGTTATAAACTCTTACGGCTGTTAAAAAAAAAAAATTCAAACCGGCACAACCTCTTCCGGCTTGCACAAGTTCAATATTTGCTATTCTTTATAAAATATTTGTTATTCTTTATAACTCTTTCATTTAATAACAAATAAAGAATTATAATTCAAATAAAAATAATATCCTTTTTTAAGAGCCGTAAGAGTTTGTCCCGGTTGGATTTTTTTTTAACAGCCGTAAGAGCTTGTCCCGGTTGTATAATTTTTTATTATTTTTTTAACAGCCGTAAGAGTTTGAAGTGGTACATTTTTTTTAATTTTTTCTGGCCGGTACAGGCTCATACGGCTGGTACCTTTTTTTTATATTTTTTTATTTTTTCCGGCCGGTACAGGCTCATACGGGTGATATTAAAAAATTGAAAAAAAAAATCGACCGGTATAGCTTGTCACGGCTTGTATTAAAAAAATAAAAAAAAATTATTTTATTCAAGCAACTCGCTGCTAAACAGACTCGAACTCGCAACCTCAAACTCCAAACACACGTCATATGACCACCCGAGCACCACGGGCCTAACTGTTAATTTCAGCCAAGGATATGTCTTTATATTAAAACTTCACCATCCCCCAAAAATCTATATTCTTGCATTATTATTATATTACGATTTATTATTATTAACAAGTCTATATAATACATATGGGGGTTTGATATTTAGAAATAAGTTAATATCTATATTTATTAAGCAATGATTATTAGTAATGATTTTATATATTAAACAATGATTTTATTATTAAGAAATAATTTTATACATTTTTGATAATTGATATATTTTTGATACATTTTTGATATATTTTTTGATATACATTTGATATATTTTTGATACATTTGATATAATTTTCATACATTTGATATATTTTTAATATATTTGATACATTTGATACATTTTTTTATATTTTTGATACATTTGATATAATTTTGATACATTTGATATATATTTGATAATTGATATATTTTTGATACATTTTTGATATATTTTTGATAATTGATATATTTTTGATATATTTGATATATTTTTGATATATTTTTGATACATTTGATATATTTTTGATACATTTGATACATTTGTGATATATTTGATACATTTTTGATAATTGATATATTTTTGATACATTTCATATATTTTTGATATATTTTTGATACATTTGATATATTTTTGATACATTTGACACATTTTTGATATATTTAATATATTTGATACATATTTGATATATTTTTTGTAAGACCCCAGTTTTTATAAATAAAGATGAATTTTCATAATTATTATTTTTGAATATTATGGAATAAATTTGATAACATATATAGTTGTGGGTAATATTTATAAATTTTGCAAAGTACGCAAGTTGTTATAAAATATTCGTTTGGTCGGGGAATATTCTTTTTGTCGGAGAATATTCGTACGACGGCACAATCATTGGTGGACCCCACAACGGAAGTATTGTTGTAGTTAGAAAAACGACAAAATTATCTTTCTATAAAATAACGGTGGAGGTGTTACCGTTAAAACTGTTGAACTACTCGGTAGTAAAAGTACAGTAATACGCGTTGTTGCATAGTAGCACACGGTATTGATTATTGATGCTTACGTGAGAAGTCACTCAGCTATACTCAATTATTGCTACAGTAATTGCTGCATCATATCTCTTATATTATTGATTCAATTATTGTCACAGTATCATCTATATAATATGTTATATTATTTAAACAATAATTGAGATGACAAGTTATAACTGATTAATAATTGTTGAAAGATTAAATATTTGTTGATTAAAAATAAAATGATTTCTGGTAATTTTTATTCAATCCTTGATGTATATAAAGAGTCTATTATTAGACGTTTGTGGTAAGTTTAATTATTTATGGGGGGCCATATGTCATCATCTAAGAGTCTCTTTCATAAATAGTAATTACTTTTGTAAATAATAATTACCTTCGTAAATAGTAATTACCTTCGTAAATAGTAATTACCTTTGTAAATAATAATTACCTTAGTAAATAGTAATTACCTTCGTCAATAGTAATTACCTTCGTCAATAGTAATTACCTTCGTAAATAGTAAATACTTTAGTAAATAGTAATAAATCTTCTATAAATAGAGGCCTAGGGCTTCATTATTTTTCACGAATTCGTTCAAGCTATAGAGAGAGAAATATAAAGAGAGTAATAGAGAAAGAAGAAGAGTATTCGGTTACTACACTACTGCAGTATTCAATCTCCTAATACGGTAAGGGGTGTTACTCTTTCTTCTTGAAGAGAACTTATGTTATTCCATTCGTTGTTATTCTGTTGGAATAACCTGTAAAAGTGGCATACCCTATACATGACCTGTATACGCGGTGTACCCTATACTTGGTGAAATCCTTATGTTATTCCATTTCTTATTATTCTGTCGGAATAACCTGTATACGCGGTTTACCCTATACTTGGTGACATTCTTCTATTATTCTGTTGGAACATCCTGTCTGTGTGTTTTACACCGGACCTGGTTCCGTCTTTATTATTCTGTTGGAATATCCTATCTGTGTGTTTTACACCGGATCTAGTTCCGTCTTTATTATTATTCTGTTGGAATATCCTATCTGTGTGTTTTACACCGGATCTGGTTCCGTCTTTATTTATTATTCAGTTGGAACATCCTGTCGGTGTGAATTTCACCTGACCTGGTTCCGTTATTTATTATTCTGTTGGAATAACCTGTCTGTGCGGTCTATCGCATGCATGGTGATTTCTTTTGTTATTTCATTCTTTATTATACTCAGTCGGTTAAAACTTTAACTTCTATACTCCATGAAATTAGTAGAATATCCTTGATATTTGCGCTTCATCCAGTATCCTTTCATGAAAATATTCTTCTGATCATTCTTGAATTTTACACCACAAAACAGTATCGTGTTGACAATTTGGACGTTAATAATTTCTGGATAAAATAATTCTTGAACTTGTTTTATTGAATTATTATATCATTGTTATCATCCTCATGTTTATATTTTGTTGAAAGTCATCTGTGGCCTGTAGTGCATAGATGGACTTGGTATGATTATGACCAGGGATTATTCGGTGTAATCATGACCGTAATATTACAAGTGATGTAAAAATTAAAAATCCTCATTGGCCCGTAGTGCATTGATGGACAGTTGTTGGCATGATCATGACCACTAATGAATACACAAATATTCTTGGCCGTAGTGCATGAATAATTGTGGTCGTGATACTAAAGAATATCCTTGGCCGTAGTGCGGGGGTGATTCGATGATGTGGAATATTTATTAAGCTGAGTCTCAGCCATAACGATGATGAAAAACCTTTTAAATCATAAAAGATAGTAGTTTTTATTTTCTACTTGACTCTTTTAATGGATTGCTGGTTCCGCTGCAGTTAAACTTGATGGTTATTGTATTTTATCAGTTTAACACTGTTGAAGGCTAATGATAATTTATTCTGCATTATCTTAGTCATAATATTTCTTACTGGGCTAGTTGAGCTCACCCTTTCTTCCACTGTTCTCTTCAGGAAATGATAATATAGCTGGGACGAGTCGGGGAACGGAGTGATGGACCAGAGAATAGTATTAGTAGTCCTCATTATTCTGTTAAATAGTGTGACAATAACTGTATTGAGGACTCCTTTTGAGTTTGTATGATCTCTAGTAGACAATTATTGTATTCAAACTCACAGTTGTATTTTGTCGTATTATACACGACAGTGATATTAGTAAGTTATATTTGAATTCTGTACCATGTATCTGACGACTCAAGATGGGTGATGTATACCTAATTTTGGGGGCGTCACATTTTTGATATATTTTTGATACATTTTTGATATATATTTGATATATTTTTGATATATTTGATACATATTTGATATATTTTTGATATATTTGATATATTTGATACATTTTTGATATATTTTTGATACATTTGATATATTTTTGATATATTTGATACATTTTTGATATATTTTTGATACATTTGATACAAGTTCTTTATTTGCTATTCTTTATAAAATATTTATTATTTTTTATAACTCTTTCATTTAATAACAAATAAAGAATTATAATTCAAATAAAAAATAATATCCTTTTTTTTAACAGCCGTAAAGCTTGTCCCGGTTGGATTTTTTTTTAACAGCCGTAAGAGCTTGTCCCGGTTGTATAATTTTTTTTTAACAATCGTAAGTGGTACAATTTTTTTTTAATTTTTTTCGACCGGTACAGGCTCATACGGCTGGTACCTTTTTTTTAATTTTTTTTATTTTTTCCGGCCGGTACAGGCTCATACGGCTGGTATTAAAAAATTGAAAAAAAAAAAACCGGCCGGTATAGCTTGTCATGGCTTGTATTAAAAAAATAAAAAAAAAAATTTTATTCAAGCAACTCGCTGCTAAACAGACTCGAACTCGCAACCTCAAACTCCAAACACACGTCATATGACCACCCGAGCACCACGGGCCTAGCTGTTAATTTCAGCCAAGGATATGTCTTTATATTAAAACTTCACCATCCCCCAAAAATCTATATTCTTGCATTATTATTATATTACGATTTATTATTATTAACAAGTCTATATAATACATATAGGGGTTTGATATTTAGAAATAAGTTAATATCTATATTTATTAAGCAATGATTATTAGTAATGATTTTATATATTAAGCAATGATTTTATTATTAAGAAATAATTTTATACATTTTTGATAATTGATATATTTTTGATACATTTTTGATACATTTTTTGATATACATTTGATATATTTTTGATACATTTGATACAATTTTCATACATTTGATATATTTTTAATATATTTGATACATTTGATACATTTTTTTATATTTTTGATACATTTGATACAATTTTGATACATTTGATTTATATTTGATAATTGATATATTTTTGATATATTTTTGATAATTGATATATTTTTGATATATTTGATACATTTTTGATATATTTGATATATTTTTGATTTATTTTTGATACATTTGATACATTTTTGATATATTTTTGATACATTTGATATATTTTTGATATATTTGATACACTTTTGATAATTGATATATTTTTGATACATTTGATATATTTTTGATATATTTTTGATACATTTGATATATTTTTGATACATTTGACACATTTTTGATATATTTAATATATTTGATACATTTTTGATATATTTTTGATATATTTTTGATATATTTTTGATATATTTGATACATATTTGATATATTTTAGATATTTGATATATTTTTGATATATTTGATACATTTTTGATATATTTTTGATACATCTGATATATTTTTGATATATTTGATACATTTTTGATATATTTTTGATACATTTGATACAAGTTCTTTATTTGCTATTCTTTATAAAATATTTATTATTTTTTATAACTCTTTCATTTAATAACAAATAAAGAATTATAATTCAAATAAAAAATAATATCCTTTTTTTAACAGCCGTAAAGCTTGTCCCGATTGGATTTTTTTTTAACAGCCGTAAGAGCTTGTCCCGGTTGTATAATTTTTTTTTAACAATCGTAAGTGGTACAATTTTTTTTTTTAATTTTTTCCGACTGGTACAGGCTCATACGGCTGGTACCCTTTTTTTAATTTTTTTTATTTTTTCCGGCCGGTACAGGCTCATACGGTTGGTATTAAAAAATTGAAAAAAAAAACCGGCCGGTATAGCTTGTCACGGCTTGTATTAAAAAAATAAAAAAAATTATTTTATTCAAGCAACTCGCTGCTAAACAGACTCGAACTCGCAACCTCAAACTCCAAACACACGTCATATGACCACCCGAGCACCACGGGCCTAGCTGTTAATTTCAGCCAAGGATATGTCTTTATATTAAAACTTCACCATCCCCCAAAAATCTATATTCTTGCATTATTATTATATTACGATTTATTATTATTAACAAGTCTATATAATACATATAGGGGTTTGATATTTAGAAATAAGTTAATATCTATATTTATTAAGCAATGATTATTAGTAATGATTTTATATATTAAGCAATGATTTTATTATTAAGAAATGATTTTTATATTTTTGATAATTGATACATTTTTGATACATTTTTTGATATACATTTGATATTTTTATGATATATTTGATATATTTGATACATTTTTTTATATTTTTGATACATTTGATACAATTTTGATACATTTGATACATAGAATGATTAATACAACCGACGCCTATATCTCAGAGGCCGGAAGTAATCTTGCGGATTTCTTGTAGAGCTCCCATGCGACGCGGTAACGAAATACTGTGACATCTTCCAAGGACCACTTTTCTTCAGAAATATTACCGTTGGCCCTAACGAAACAGTCAACATACTTGCAGACAAAAATGCCACAGTCTGCGTTGTTGTGTTGTTTCGGTCGAATCTTTAATGTCTGCACAGTAGGATTACAGCTAGGCCACTCACGCATCAGATTACCATTTCGCAAACAAAATGGTATCAAATGTACCTGCATGTACAAAGTAGTTGGTTAATAATTTTTTAATATTAAAGGACATTATAAAATTAAAATATTTTAAAATTAAACATACCGCAACTTTAACGAATTCTGAGTACATTTCATGAAACTTAATATACTTAGTGTCATTGTAGTGCGGGTCAATTATGGTAACCATCCAATCTTCAACTGAGAATAGGAACAAGACAAAATGGTGTTGATTGGTACTACACACCGGCATGAATATGTATTTGCATTCGTGTAAAGGTGGACCAACGTCTTTGTTAATATACGGATCGCAAAAACTCCATGCAGTATTCACGTTAGTGCATGGCACATAGCCCTGCCCAAGATGCATGAAGAATGAATTCATGAAACCAAATTGGGACCACCTTTGTATTCCCCGCGACCTGTAGTATTCCTCTCTATCTCGTAGCAACAACATATAAGCGTCCATGACATGCTCTAATATCCAACTCCCAGGCCCTAAGGATTGTACTGCATTATGTTCTAATTCATATAACTGGCGCGGATGTGATAAAGGATATAAATCCCCTTCTAGTGCCACCACGTTTCCAAAAATATGTTTATTTACAAATGTCTCCTTCCAATCTTTAAGTCTTTTGGATAGGGACCCTTTTGGTCCATAAGAGATGTCGTCTCCCGCATCTTGTACCTGATTGAGACCCAAATGTACATTATTATTATATAGCAATAATAATTAAAACCATCACTATTAACATAACTATATATACCTTTTGTGAACTAGATCCCTTGGCGTCAGAAAGTCCAGCAAATGAAGAGTTGGTTGGAATGTAACACTCCTCATAGGTTTGGAAGGTTGGAATGTAACACTCCTCGTAGGCTTGGGTGGTGGGAATGGAGTTCTCCTAGATTACTTGTGGGGTGGGTATGTAGCTCTCTTGTACAACATAATCAGTTTGTTTCCCAAGCCCTTCACTGAGTTGTGTGTATTGCGACTGTGGTCCAAAATTTGTGGGACCCCTTTGTCGAGGTATTTGTTTACCTCTTGCTTCGAAGTCGTATAGAGCGTATTGGAAATCCCAATTATTTTTTTGTAGAACCAACTCGGGAGGCAGCTGAGTAAGTACTGAAAATTTATCAAGTAATGACTTTGCACTCTCAACCTGTCATGTAAGATAAACACAAACAAATATTATTAACAATAAATATGAATAAATGTAATATTAAGTATTTACTCCAATACATGATTTATTAAAGAAGAATATAATTTTATACCATTTGAATAAGGTGTTGTTGGTTGTAAATGGCCCGAGGCTCATAACAACTGTCGTGATCGCTTGTCTGTCGAGGTCGGTGGATTTTCCAACATGTAATTTTCCTATACCAGACCATGTAATCATCTATTGGGACATAATCAGCAACTTCAGTTTGTTATCCTTCGAGATGATCCATGTATGCCTCCCACATCAAAATATATTCCCCTCTCAAGGCCATGCAATCCTCGACATCAATAAATTTAAACTTTTTCTCCTTCCTAAGGTCACCGTGGTTTTTGGCTGGTGATAGTATGCCTTGCATGAACCCGAACTGTCTCATCACACGATCCGACATCTGAAATTCCACAATATCAAAGTGGATCAAGGGGACCCCACCAGATCCCAACAACCTGCCTTCAAAATTAAATCCACTGATATCATCATCCCACATTATGTAAGGCCGCCAAACCACATCCCACATAGACTTAATATCTAACTCCCCTCGGTAAAATGACAAATGGTGATGGGGATTCTCACGTCTACCAGGGTAACTGTGGGTTCCAAAATAGGACCATGCTAAAGCCCTAGGTAACCATAAGGATGATTGTGGCCAAGGGTTTGGCTTTCCAATACTTACACGCTCATAAGTCCAAATTTGTAACAACGTAACACAACCATTAATGTATTGAAATCCTTTCCTAGTAGCAATATATAAAGATCTGTACAAATATGCTAACACTGCCGCGCCCCAAGAGTAAGTTACACAATCTTCAGCGTTGGCAATAAAAGACATATATCGTGGGTGCACACTATTTCTATTCCTATTAGGGAATAATATTGCCCCGCACAACCACAACATGTATGCCTTTGTGTGTCGCCCTACAACATCTTTACTTGCATTCTCGGGACAATTATTAAAATATTCGTGCAACCACACTAATGAAATTGCACTGCGTTTTTTTGAACTAAAATATTCACCAGCTAATTTATCTCCAAAACAATCCCTAAAATAATTCAAATTGGTGACAACAAGGGGACCCGTTAAGGGCTTTCCCACCACCGGTAACCCAAAAATAAAGTGAACATCCTCTAACGTGATTGTTATTTCTTCACAGTTTAAATGAAAAGTATTGGTCTCCGGGCGCCATCTCTCGACTAAGGCAGATATCATACCAAGATCAGTTTGGTGTACAACACCTTGATAACTAAATACTCCGAATCCACATTTATCTAAAAGGATTTTTTGTTCTTTTGTCAAAGCCCACTGATTATATTTCTGATCAGTATATTGACTGCAGCTTAGTTTTCCCCTATCTCTCCCATGATATATATCATCTGATACATGATCTTGTTGATCATGCAGAACACTTGGATCAATTGGTCCATATTCCCAACTATCCATCTTTTACCTAAAAAAATACATCAATTCCGTATTAGTATTAAGATGCATGACAAAATCAAGTTGAAAGTAACATGCTGCAAAATGACAGTAATAACAATACACACTAACATGCATTAAAAACTGAACAACATGCATGTAATAATAACATGCATGTATATAATGTAATAATATTAACATGCATTAAAAACTAGTAAAAACAAAAACTATGAAAAACAAAAACAATAAGAAGAAAAATAAATTAAAACAATAAGTGAACAATTGAGTACACTGGAATAAAGTAAAAATAATAAATGAAAAATAATAATAAAATAAATACTTATCAATGCATGGTATGCTGCAAAAGGTTTTTTTTTTTCGGCCGGTACAGCTTAAACCGGCTTAGCTTTTTTAATTTTTTTATCTTCTTTTCTCCATTGTATAATGATGACTCAGTAAATTAAAATAAAAAAAAATAAAAAAGCATCCGGCCGGTACAGCTTCACCCGGCTTGGCAAGACCCGGCCGGTACAGCCTGTCCCAGCTGACAGCTGGAATAAAAAAAACTCGGTAATAACATGCAGTGATAAAAAAAATGGCTTGATTGAGGTAATAATATCCTTTTACTATTATACGAAAATAATAACAACAGAAACTATTAAAAATTGAACAAATAACAATAAATAAAAACTTACTTATTGAAGTTTTTTGCTCCTCTCTTCCGAAATACTCCTTCTCTCCACTCTCTGTTACTGTAATTTTATCTAGTTATATACTGAACTAGCCCAGTTGAAGGATATGTGTTCTCAATAGATCACTATAGATGCTTAAATAAACTCATGCAAGCCGGTACATGAAATACATTTAGGACCAAGCCGGTGATGTTGCAGAAAAAGTGGTCAAAAACATCTGGGAATATGTATTAGTAATAAATTGTTTCGGCTGGGAATATATATTATTAATAAATTTTTCTTTCCCGAGGTGATGTTGCAGAAAAAGTGGACAAAGAAATCTGGGAATATGTATTAAGTAGTTTTGGCCGGTACAGGCTTAACCGGCTGGGAATATATATTATTAATAAATTGTTTCGGCCGGTAGAGGCTGTAACGGCTGAAAAAATAAAAATATATATATTATTAATAAAAACCGTTCGGCCGGTAGAGGCTGTATCGGCTGGGAATAAATATATATTTTTGCTGCTAGCTAGACTCGAACCCGCGACCTCAAGCTCCAAACATTCGTCATATGACCACCCGAGCACCACAAGCCTAGCTGTCATATCAGACCTTGGATTTGTATATATCTTTAACCATTCCATCTCCCCCCCAAATTAAATTTCTCAATATTTTATTATACTTATTCGATTATTATTATTATTCTATTATTATTACGAATTGAGTATAAAGCCGTTCCATATTCTAGCGGCTTATGTACTTTTAATTATTATTATTATTATTATTATTATTACAGATATAAACACTGTCTGGTGAATAAGTAGTCAAACATAATAATACAACACTATGAGAATAGAAAAAACTGACATTGATTATATAAGAAAAGTACATTAGTTTGACTTCTTGAGCATTAACCGCGACAAGCTGTACCGGCTGGTCTTTTTACCTTTAAATATTGTCTAGGAAGCTGCTATTTTCTCATGTTTATTCTGAGCACCCATCTTCTTATCCTTCCATATAATTTGTTCTCTGATATTATTTTCTCTTTTCTCCTCTACTCATAATTTGTTTCATCTGGTTGCCCATTTTCACTTCAGAAAATCAAGTTGAAGTTCTGATCGAGCAAAATTCATCACTATTATTCACAAGTAAGTTTTTCAAAATGTCATATAATACATCTGAATTTGTTAGTGAAGTTGAAAGTAATAAATCTGATATTGTTCCGTGCGTTGGTCAATTATTTTGTACGTTAGAAGAGGTTGAATATTTTTATAGATCATATACTCGCCGGTACACCAATTGTTGGCAAGAGTTTACCTGATGACGAAGATAGTAGTAATAAAATAACTAGACAGAGAGACTCTATAGGACGAACAATGTGCAAAGCTAGAATATATGTTGTCCATAATAAGAAAGAAGACAATTGGCGTATATCTACTGTTGAATTAGAGCACAATCATCACTTAGTGACCCCCACCAAAGTAGATTTGATCGAGACTCACAGAAATATTACTCCTGTTGCAAGAAATTTAATTGACACTTTAAATAAGTCCGGTATTGGTCCTAGTAAGATGATGAATGTTTTGAGCACAATGGGAGGTGGGTTGCAAAATGTTCCTTTCTCTACTGCTAAAGTTGAGAATGTGGTGCGAGATTTAAGGCGTGATTCTGCAGATGAAAATGATGCACAAGCTGCTGTCAATCATTTAAACAAACTTGCATCCGGAAGTGCCAACAGATTTTTTTTCTCGAGTGAAACCTGGTGAAAACAACCGCATAGCTTGTATTTTGTGGGTTGACGCCCGATCAAGGTTTATGTATCAACAGTTCGGAGACGTTGTGACATTTGATAGTACATACCGGACAAATAAGTATGGCATGCCGTTTGTTCCATATGCCGGGGTCAACCACCATTATCAGTCTATATTGTTTGGATTTGCACTGTTACGAGACGAAACAGAGGACACTTTCGTTTGGGTTTTACAGACATGGCTTGAAGCCATGGACTACAAGGCACCTACAACCATCATCACTGATCAAGACAGAGTCATGAGTAATGCTATTGCTACGGTACTTCCAACTAGTCATCATTTATTGTGTTCTTGGCATATTAACAATAAATTTCCTGAAAAATTGCATCATGTTTATTATGCGCACCCATCGTTCAAAAATGATTTTAACAACTGTGTGTATAACTCATTGTCCATCGAGGAATTTGAAGAGCGTTGGCATATTCTGATAAGTTCCTATGAATTGTATACTAATGAATGGCTTGGAAGTTTGTATGATGTACGACAGAAATGGATTCCAGCATATACAAAGAGATATTTTGCCGCAGGAATGACTACCACTGGAAGAAGCGAGAGCATGAATGCCTTTTTTGATGAGTATGTTAATGCATCAACAGGTATGTTGTGTTTTGTACTGCAGAGTCAAAAGGCTGTAGAAAGACAGTTTATCAGGGAGAGGAAGGCCGACTACATAACAAAACATCGTAAAAGGATTATGGTACTCGGTTCATCTTTAGAGGTTCACGCTGCACAAGTGTACACAAAAGAGATGTTTAGACGTTTCCAACGTCAATTCGTCGATTCCATGAAATACAATGTTCATAAACTTAGTGAGATGTGTGTCACTGATACTAAGGTTTATGCAGTGTATAATGCAGATGCAACTGAAAGTGGTGGAAGATATAAAGAAGTTGTCAACAATCGACAACTGGGATCGGTAACATGTAACTGCCAAATGTTTTCTCATTCTGGTGAATTATGAAGGCACATCTTGAGATATTTCATAGCAAAGAGTATTTCACAAATACCGACCGACATGATCCTTCATCGGTGGACAAGATACGCGAACAAAAGCAATGGTGAAGACTTACTCTTTAACTCCACATGTGCTGACTTCGAACAAAATCAAGTAATGCGCTACAATCATTTGATGGCTGATTACCAGGAGTTAGCGAGCAAAGCGGCTTGCTCAGTCCGAGGTTACAAAACTGTTCTTAAACTGAATGCACGAGGAAAAGAGTTGGTTGACCAGTATGATCCGTATGAGAATATTACTGAACTGGCAGATGACGACATTGATTGCACAGTTTGAGATCCAAATCATGATATGGGATACGATAATGACGATGAAGATGCAGAGGTGGAAGAAGAAGAAGAGTTTTTGCCGCCTAATATTTCTCAAACAAAGGGCCGCAAAAAACAATCTAGATTCAAGAGTGCACTCGAGAAAATCATTCCATCTAAAACTCATTGAAAATGTGCAATTTGTGGCTTTGAAACCGACCACGATAAGCGAAATCACTATCGAGTGCTAGGGATTCCTGAGCCAAAAAAATAGGCGTCGGTTGTATTAATCATTCTATGTTTTTTTTTATGGAAATGAACATGTAATATGTACTATTCCTCTTAATGTTATGCAGTACTAGTATTAGTATAATCTGTACTTATAATATTGATAATCACATTATTATTATTATAATAATACTTCACTACTTTTATAAATTCGATAATCACATTATTATTATACTTCACTAATGTTATTAATGTATAAAATCATTTCTTAATAATAAAATCATTGCTTAATATATAAAATCATTACTAATAATCATTGCTTAATAAATATAGATATTAACTTATTTCTAAATATCAAACCCCCATATGTATTATATAGACTTGTTAATAATAATAAATCGTAATATAATAATAATGCAAGAATATAGATTTTTGGGGGATGGTGAAGTTTTAATATAAAGACATATCCTTGGCTGAAATTAACAGCTAGGCCCGTGGTGCTCGGGTGGTCCTATAACGTGTGTTTGGAGTTTGAGGTTGCGAGTTCGTGTCTGTTTAGCAGCGAGTTGCTTGAATAAAATAATTTTTTTTATTTTTTTAATACAAGCCGTGACAAGCTATATCGGCCGGTTTTTTTTCCAATTTTTTAATACCAGCCGTATGAGCCTGTACCGGCCGAGAAAAATAAAAAAAAAATTTAAAAAAATGTACCACTTCAAACTCTTACGGCTGCTAAAAAAAAATAAAAAAAAAATTATACAACCGGGACAAGCTCTTACAGCTGTTAAAAAAAAATAAAAAAAAATCCAACCGGGACAAGCTCTTATGGCTGTTAAAAAAAGGATATTATTTTTATTTGAATTATAATTCTTTATTTGTTATTAAATGAAAGAGTTATAAAGAATAACAAATATTTTATAAAGAATAGCAAATATAGAACTTGTGCAAGCCGGAAGAGGTTGTGCCGGTTTGGATTTTTTTTTTTAACAGGCGTAAGAAGTTGTGCCGGTTTGGATTTTTTTCTTTCTTTTTTTTTAACAGCCGTAAGAGCTTGTAACGGCTATGTGTATTTTATATTTTTTTAAGTTTACGTAATGTGCTGAGTCATGACTATTAATGGAGAAATGCTTAAAAATAAAAATAAAACTGACAACATGTTGACTATGTGGGGTCCTCATATTAAAATAAAAGCCGGTATAAGTTATGCCGGCTGGGATATATTTATGTTTCATCTCAGCCTTTCAATAAGTTTATCAACGGTACAAAAAGAGGGTATTGCACAGTACTCACAGCAACCGGTTGCTATGGAAGGGCTCCATATATATATATATATATATATATGATATCCATCCACAACAACCGATTATTGGGAGCAACTCTTTTTGACCCAGTCGCTACAACCTGTAGCGGCTTATAAAAAAAAATTGTCTAAGGCCGGTACAAGTTATAGCGGTTGGGCCAAAAGTGGTTGCTTCCCAATAACCGGTTGCTGTGGATGAAATCCCATATATATATACTAGCTGGGTCCCGTGCCTCCGGCACTGTATGGACAATATGATTTATCTCAAATTTTGAACGACCAAAATAATTTATTAAGTGAGCGGAAAATTTAAAGTCATTTGTATTTTATTAAATTATTATTAGATTATTTTATTAGATAGATGTATGAACAGTGAGATTTATCCCAAACTTTGGACGGCCCAATTGATTTATTAAGTGAGCGGAAAATTCAAAATCATTTGTATTTTATTAGATAGATGTCAATAATTTATTAAGTGAGCGAAAAATTCAAAATCATTTATATTTTATTAAATAGATGTCACTCAAATTAAACTTTTCCCTCCCTCCCTCCCTCCCTCCCTCCCTCCCTCCCTCCCTCCCTTCCTGCCTGCGAAAAGTAATAACAACCCAGTATATATTTTTCTGTCACTTTTTCTCTTTTCTCTTTCCTTCGTTATATTAATTTTAATATTTAATAGTTACATTTTAATGACTAATTCAAAATTTTGGAACGGAAGAACAAGACGTATTTTGTCCTGGGCACTGTGTAACCATAAGATTGCTTGCTCATTCTTCTTCTCCTTTACTTATTTATATATATATATAGAGAGAGAGGCCAGTTAAGTCTAAATTAAATGCATAAAAATTTAGTTAGCAGTAGCAGCAGGGTATCTTGGTCGTTGCCTATTGTAGGACCCAATTCCAATTCCAATTCCAATTCCAATTCTGCATCTTAAAAGTTGAAGTGCTAAAACTGACTCACTTTCCGTTCCCATCATTTTGTTGGTGTTGGTGTAGTATTCTATTAACTATTCTCTCTCTACGCTGTACGCTCCATCCTGTCACCCCTCCGTACTTGTCTCTAACTCTTCCTCCTCCCCGGTTACCGGTCACCGGTCACCCCAACCAACCCACCCGATTAAATATTAGTCATATTACTTATTTACCATTTATATGCACCTAATTATTATTTTCATATTATTAATCTCTTAAGCAACCACAAAGTTGAATTGTTTTCAAATATTCGTAATAAGTAAAGATTTTTATTTGTAAATAAAATTGTTCTACGTGATGATAGTATAAATAATAATACTTTTTAAGAAGTTAACATGCACTACTATAATTTTATTATTATACTATTTTTTTTAATTCATTGTCAAATTAGCTAATTATTTTACAAAATTAGACAGTCGACCGGATAGAAATACCAAATTCATCGCTGACTGACTCGGATATTTGAATTCCTCAATCAGTGCAACAGATCAATTTGTATACCTTAATCAGTGCAACAGATCAATTTGTGTACCTTAATTAGTGCAACATATCTGTTCATATCAATTTGTAATATGTCCTAGTTTAGAGGATTTCTGTGTATCATTGGTGTGTGTATATATATATATATATATATATATATATATATATATATATACATGAAATTGTATCAGTACAGTAAGAATATACAAAATAATTCTTCAAACTTCTCTCCTTTGTTTCATGGTATCAGAGCTCCGATCCAACAACTTTCTCTACAATTCTCTGATCCCCAATCTCTAACCTTCTCCTCTCCAATGGCCACTGCCAACAACCAAATTTTTATTCTCAATTCCCATGAACCCACCAAAACCCTCATCATGATCACTATCCACAACAACATCAAACTTACGACCACCAATTACCTCTCTTGGAAACTTCAAATTGAAGCAATTCTCATTGGTTACGATCTACAAAAGTTTATTGATGGTTCTCATCTTGCTCCACCTGAAAAGATCACCAAAGACAATAAGGAAAAATCCATGTGAGATCTCGAATTTTATGAAATAAAAGCATTCAATTTTTCTATTTTGGTAAATAGTTAAATTGATAAAAGTTTAAAGTTAAGGTTGATATTTGAAAATTTTACAAAGTAAACAAGTTGTTATAAAATATTCGTTGTGTCGGGGAATATTCATTTTCACAGTGAATATTCGTACGACAACATAATCATTAGTGGACCCCACAACGAAAGTATTGTCATAGTTAGAAAACGACAGAATTATCTTTTTATAAAAATAACGGTGAAAGTTTTACCGTTAAAACTGTTGAATTACCCGGTAGTAAAAGTACAGTAATACGCGTGGTTGCATAGTAGCACACGATATTGATTATTTATGCTTACATAAGAATTCACTCAGTTATACTCAATTATTGCTATAATAATTGCTGCATCATATCTCTCATATTATTGATTCAATTATTGTCACAGTATCATCTGCATAATATTTTATATTATTAAATCAATAATTAAGACGACAAAGTTATTCATATTATTATTTGTAATATTTACAATGTCTAGAAGTTCTGTCAAGGAGATGTTTGGTCACCTAATTGGGCGCCGATAAGGAGAATTCCTTATTAAAAAGTTCCCTATTTCCTGGGAACGACCTGGTTGTTAAATATTGTGAGTTATAATATTAATGATTAATAAGTTCGTATTGATTAAAGATGAAATTAATATTTCCATTGTATTGAGATTATTAGTGTTAGAAGAAATCGACATCTATTTCGATAATAATGGATCTGAAAGTTATATTGACCAATCGGGTAATTAATCGGATAAATGAGGAATTAATTGCTAT
This sequence comes from Panax japonicus, assembly GCA_020205505.1. Lineage (NCBI taxonomy): Eukaryota > Viridiplantae > Streptophyta > Magnoliopsida > Apiales > Araliaceae > Panax > Panax japonicus. The sequence continues at coordinate 129,334 of JAINUV010001096.1, forward strand.
TAATTCTTATGCTTATAACTATTTGTTCACATGTGTGTACTATTGATTCACATGCATGTACTAGGGGAGGTTGTGAGACCACAAATTTTATGAAATGAAAGTATTCAATTTTTTTATAATTATTCTATTTAGTAAATGGTTAAATTGATAAAAGGTTAAAGTTAAGGGTGATATGTGAAAATTTTTCAAAGTATACAAATTGTTATAAAATATTCGTTTGGTCGAGTAATATTCTTTTTGTCAAGAAATATTCGTATGATGGCATAATCATTGGTGGACCCCACAACAAAAGTATTGTCGTAGTTGGAAAACGACAGAAATATTTTTTTATAAAAATAACGGCGAAAGTTTTATCGTTAAACTGTTGAACTACCCGATAGTAAAAGAACAGTAATACGCGTGGTTGCATAGTAGCACACGGTATTGATTATTGATGCTTACGTGAGAAGTCACTCAGTTATACTCAATTATTACTACAGTAATTGCTGCATCATATCTCTCATATTATTAATTCAATTATTGTCACTGTATCATCTGTATAATATGTTATATTATTAAATCAATAATTGAGACGGTAAAGTTATTCATATTATTATTTGTAATATTGACAATGTCTAGAAGTTCTGTCAAGGAGAGGTTTGGTCATTTAATTACTCGCCAATAAAGAGAAATCCTTATCGGAAAGCCGTCTCTTTCCTGGGAACGATCTGGTTGTTAAATATTGTGAGTTATAATATTAATGATGAATGTTATTAAAAATCAAAGTTGAGTTTGGAGTTGAATTTGGAGACGTGGACGTGATATTTGAGTCCGGAACGATGAAATTAGTAGAAATAAACTATAAACACAAATTTGTTGGGGTTGACTTTTTGGTCAAAAAACAACAGTTGACTTTTTCGAAAAAAGTCAAACTTTGAAATTTCAAAAATAAAATTTTTGAGAAAAATATTTCCATTGTGTTGGGATTGTTAGTGTTAGTGGAAATCGATATTTATTTCGATAATAATTGATGTCTGGAGGTTATATTGACCAATCGGGTAATTAATCGAATAAATGAGTAATTAATTGCTATTAATTCACATGATTATAACTATTTGTTCATATGTATGTACTATTGATTCACATTCATGTACTATTAAGGGAGGTGGTGCAAGATTGATAATACTTGCATGACTAAGTTAAAAATAGAGGTATAGATGGAGGTACTATACTGTAATTCGTATTTTCACATGATTATAACTATTAAGTCACATGAATGAACTATTAATTCACATGATTTACTATTAGGGGAGGTGGTGCAAGTTTGATAATACTTGCAAGACTAAATTAAAAATGGAAAAAAGTTGAAGGTATTGTACTGTAATATTTCGAGCCCCAAAATGTGCAATTATCAAAACTATATTTTTCTATAAATAGAAGCTCATTCTTCCTTCATTTCTCACCAATTCACTAAAGTTTTAGAGCAATTATTATAGAGAGAAATTATAGAGAGAAAGAAGAAGAGAAGCCTGCCACCTCACTATTCCAATATCCAGTTTCTTCTAAGGTAAGGGGTGTTATTTCTTTCGTATTCAAGAAAAGAGCTTCTGTTATTCCATTCTTTATTATTATGTTGGAATAACCTGTCTATGCGAAGTACCACATACATGGTGAAATTCTTCTGTTATTCCATTCTTTATTATTCTGTTGGAATAACCTGTCTGTGCGGTCTATCGCATGCATGGTGAATTCTTCTGTTATTCCATTCTTTATTATTCTGTTGGAATATCCTGTCTGTGCGGTTTACGCATGACCTGGTTCCATTCTTTATTATTCTGTTGGGATATCCTGTCTGTACGGTTTACGCTAGACCTGGTTCCATTTTTTATTATTCTGTTGGAATAACCTGTCTGTGCGGTTTATCGCATGCATGGTAAATTCTTCTGTTATTCCATTCTTTATTATTCAGTTGGAATATGAAGAGAGAGATATTGCTGTTTATCTCAAGGTGTCTAACGTGTCAACGAGTCAAGGCGGAGCATCAAGTACCAAAAGGTCCATTTCAACCACTTGAAATTCCAGAATGGAAGTGGGAGCACATCACCATGGATTTCGTTACTGGTCTTCCCAGGGTTTCTCAGTGTATAAATGCAATTTGGGTCATTGTTGATAGATTGACCAAGTCTGCTTATTTCTTACATATACGAGAAAATTATACACTTGAACGACTTGCTCGTATGTACATAAATGAGGTTGTAAGATTGCATGGTATGCCAGTATCCATAGTTTCTGATCGAGACCCAAGATTCACTTCACGGTTTTGGGTTAGCTTACAAAAAGCTATGGGCACGGATTTACGATTTAGTTCGACATATCATCCTCAGACGGACGGACAATCAGAGAGGACTATTCAAACTCTTGAAGATTTATTAAGACTCTGTGTCCTTGACTTCAAGGGAAGTTGGGATAAGTTCTTACCATTGGTGGAGTTTTCCTACAACAACAGTTATCAAGCAAGTATTGGCATGGCTCCATTCAAAGCGTTGTATGGAAGAAAGTGTCGTTCTCCAGTATGCTGGGATGAGGTGGGTGAAGCAACGTTGTTGGGACCAGAGTTGGTACGTATGACTACGGAAAAGATTCAAACGATCCGACAACGTATAAAAACCTCACAAGATCGACAAACGAGTTATGCTGATCTTCATCGAAATGACGTTATCACTAAAGGATCTTGGACCGTTATCCTATTTTCTTGGTGTTGAAGTATTGTCGCACAATAATGGGCTATTTCTCTGCTAGCGCAAATACATTCTTGACCTTCTCATTCGTTTTCACATGACTGATGCCAAGCCTGTTGTGACACCACTCGCCACCACTCATACTTTCACGTTACACTCTGGTTCTGCTCTTTCCACTTCCACAGAGTATCGCACCCTCGTTGGCAGCCTTCAATATTTGTCCCTCACACGACCTGACGTTGCCTACACGGTGAACAAATTATCTCAGTTCATGCACCAACCGACAACGGATCACTGGCAAGCGGGCAAACGTCTTCTACGTTATCTTTGTGGAACACTTGATCATGGTATTATTCTGCATCGCCAAACAACCCCGGTTCTTCACGCGTTCTCAGATGCAGACTGGGTTGGTGATAAAGATGGTTATACATCCCCAAGTGCTTATCTCTTCTACCTTGGTCGAAGTCTCATTTCTTGGAGCTCGAAGAAACAACGCACTGTTGCCCGCTCCTCCACTGAAGCTGAGTATCGTTTTGTGGCTGCTACTGCATCTGAACTTCGTTGGATATGTTCCCTACTTACAGAATTAGGCATCACCATCCCACAACCACCCGTTGTTTATTATGACAATGTAGGTGCCACCAACCTCTGCGCAAATCCTATTTTTACTCTAGTATGAAGCATGTGGCTCTCGATTATCACTTCATTCGCGAACATGTCCAAAATGTCTTGCTTCGTGTTGCCCACGTCTCCTTGGCTGACCAACTTGCTGATGTCCTCACCAAGCCCCTCTCTCGTCAACGGTTTCAGCTTCTCCAGACCAAGATTGGACTTACCCGTCGACCGTCCATCTTGCGGGGGCATGGTAGAAATACCAAACCCATCGCCGACTGACTCGGATATTTGAATTCCTCAATCAGTGCAACAGATCAATTTGTATACCTTAATCAGTGCAACAAATCAATTTGTGTACCTTAATTAGTGCAACAGATCTGTTCATATCAATTTTTAATCTGTCCTAGTTTAGAGGATTTCTGTGTATAATTGGTATATATATATATATATACATGTAATTGTATCAGTACAGTAAGAATATACAAAATAATTCTTCCAACTTCTCTCCTTTGTTTCACGACCTAGGTATATGGTGTTGACATCTAAAAATCAATTGGGTATAAGTGATAGACTCTTTACACATTAAGTTACATGTAAAACTCCACTTAATTACACATAAATAATTTAATATGAAGTCCTAGTATACATTATAAAAATATTTGATCGAATTATGATTGCGACGCATGTACATACATGAGATAACTAAGTCTTATTTTAATTTATTCTATCATATCACACATAATTTCAAATTGGTCTCAATCTAAATTCATTAAATATTTATTGACATCTATATCATTTTTCTTTAATATGCATGTATTAAAATCTCAAAATATTAGTAATAATATATTTAATCATAATTTTTTGGATGAATTAATGATGGGCTAAAATGTCCCGATAAAAAAGATACAATTTAATCTAAGTACAATTTGATTTCATTTTATTTGAACTCCAAATTTGATTTAGGTTGTTACATACCTACCGGCCGTGAGGTTTGTCTACTTCCCTCATACCATTTCACCTTCACACGTGCCTCATCACCCTCACACGTGACAAGCTTCAAAAGCTAACTTCCCTTGCAATATTATTTCTCCTTTTCTGTTTTGTAGTAGTGTGTGTGGTGCAACAAATTAAAGTTAGAGAGATAGAGAGGATGAGTTTGTGCCGAGTTATTAAAGCAAAAATTCTCTTGAGGATGCACTGTCTTGGAGGTCTTGCACTCTCTCTCTCTCCATCTCTAAAAATTCAAACCTTGAAAGTTCCTTTCTTCCTATCTCAGTTTATGCCTTGAGTCTTTCCATTAAAACTCTTAATTTCTCTCTCTCTCTCTCTCCATATATATATATATATATATATATATATATATATATATATATAGACACAAACATATAGAGCAGAATTTTTATGAGGATCAGGAAGCGTTTCCCCCCTTCATCGCCTCTCTCAGATCCCCAACTCAACCGATCACCGGTGGTGCAACAAACCAGCTTACAATTGCACCCAAATGGAAATATACGTGTGCAAGAAGCTAAAAATGATTCTCAGCCGTTCGATCCTCTAAATCAGCCGCCTTTCCGGCCACTCCCTTCCGATCAGCAAACGATCATCGCGGCTGAAAGGAGCAAGAGGATTTTGATCTCCGATCACGAACTCAAGATCAAACAAAAGGTGTGTTTGGTTGGTGCCTAATATGTACTGTATCACACACACATATATATGGAGTATATTTTTTTTTCTTCTAATTTTTGTTGGTGAAATTAATTACAAGTGCACTAGAATTAGAATTTTCAAAGGGACCAAAAATTAAAGCACACCCACAAATAAATGCCTCAAGTACAAGCATATATATGATGTGTAGATCTTATATTTTTGTTTTTGAATAATTTTCAGCAAGGAGAAAAGGAGAGATGTACAGAAAAACAAGATCAAGAGAATGACAGTAACAATCCCAGGTAAAAAAAGAAGAAGAAGAAAGAATAAAAGTTACTTAACGTTGTTATCTTCATGAATTCATCAACTTGTAGTAGTAGTAGGAATTAAGAGAGTGAAAGATACTACGTACATACATACATACATACATAAATACATACATACATACATACCGAGTGGAAATACTATTTAGGGTGTTTTTATAGTATTATCAGCTTTGGCTAGCTACCATACCTTCCCATCTAATCTAAATCTACTCTTTTTATTTATTTATTTTCCACTTTTGTGTAGCCAAAAACAAAAATATGCCCATGTGGTGCATGTTAGCATGGGGATGCTGGTCCCCCCAATATTTATGTACAAATTATACATCTTATTCCTCTATGTATATATTTCACACCCTCTACCTATTCTTATTAATTTTATTTATATGTGGAGGGATCGAATTATTAATTCTTTTATGCGTGTGGCTGTGGATCTTCTGGGTGATCTTTCTTGATTCAGGAAAGAAAGTATTTTATTAGGTGTACCTATAGCACATACTGGATCTTTGCCACCAGTAAGTTCTTCTCATCAAGGTACGCATTATTGATCAATATTTTATGCAGCACTTTGCACTATTATTTTCATTAACCCGTGTTGTAGATTGTTGTTTGCGTTAATTGTGAAAATGGTATTGCACTTTATGTAGTTGATGAAAGGTGGCATGAAGGAGATAAAGAGATACCACTGAAGAAGAGAAGAGGGAGTTTTCTGGGAAGAATGAGAGGAGAGACAATAATGTTGGAGAAAGAGAAGAAAATGAAGCCAAAAATGAAGTCCAAGACTAACAAGAAATGCAGCGCGCTAGCAAATAGTGATGAACAAGATAAGGAGAAAGAATCTAAAGAGATATATACTAGTTCTACGAATAGTGCTGTGAAGAAAATGAACAAGAGAGGTAGTGTAATCATGGAGGGATCGCGGTGCAGTCGTGTTAATGGGAGGGGATGGAGGTGTTGCCAACAGACCCTTGTGGGTTATTCTTTGTGTGAGCATCATTTGGGTAAAGGCAGGCTTAGAAGCATCACAAGCGTTAGAAGCCGTGCCACGGGAGCTCCTATTACTACTATTAATACTAGTACTAGTACAATTGAACCACAGCCACAGCATGATATTAAGTTTGAGCGATTATCTTCGGTCTCTTCTTCATCTTTATCATTGGTGCAATCAGCTGGTCAAGACGCCGACGAAATATTGTTGGATGATAGTTATGATGATGAGGAAGATGACAATGATGATGATTATGATGATGATGAGAAGAAGAAAAAGAAGCCAGTATTAGTAAGAAAGAAGAGGATGAAGCCTGGTATGGTGAAAGCTAGATCTTTAAGCAGCTTGCTTAACCAAACAAACAATGTAGTTGCAGTAGCAGCTGGTAATTGGAATAGCAGCAACTGATAATGAACAAAAACAAGTGTTATTTCATGTACTTTCAATGAAGCAAAGTAAGTTTATGTACTGTTTAGATTCTGGGTATGCATGATAATATTATCAAGTTTGTTAGTCATCTTCTTCTTCGTGTTTATTAATTTCTTCTTGATACTTGTTCAACTTCTGAACGAGGGAAGGGTTTAATTACCAAAGTATTAGATAAAAAGAAGCTGAATGTTACATTTGTCCCTTTTAAAGAGGTATCTAAATTTTATTTTTCGCAATTAAATTTTTAAAGTGCTATTTTTTGTCAATTTCGTTATTTTTATCCGATTTTACTGTAATCCAGCTAATTTTTTCCAAATTTAATTTAACCCAACCCGATCCATTTTGACCCGACCCTAATTTCACTAATTCAATATTTTTTAAAAAATAAATATTATATGTATTTGTATAAAATAAATAAAGTTTCATAAAATATAAATTCAAAAAAATTAAACAAGAAAATAAAAATTAATTTGCAAAAAATAAAGTATAATTTTTTTTTTCATTTTTTATGTAAAACATTAGTTTCAGAATAAAAAATATTTATGTCTTTGCCAATATTATATCTATTCTTAATATTAAAAATTTTAAAAATAAAAACTAAAAATAGAATTTAAAATACAAAAAATAGTAACAAATAAATATAAAAATTGATTCAATTTTTTTAAAAAGGAAATTAATAAATTTAAAAATAATTATTATTTTCAAGAAAAAAATTAATACATTTTTCATTTTTTTTAAAAATGTGTAAAGTTTTATAAACTGTAGATTAAAAAAACTTTATTTTCAAAAAAAATTAGATATTTAATTTTTTTAAATGAGTTAAGTTTCGTAAAATATAGATTAAAGAAAAGTAAATAATAACTTTATTTTCAAAAAACAAAATAAGATTTTTTTTATTTTTTAAAAGATGTATAAATTTTCATAAAAATAATTAATAAAAATTAAAATTTATTTTTATAGTTTAAATTTTATTAAAGTTTACTCATTTTTTTAAAAAAATAAAATTTTCTATCTAATTCTGAAAAGTAAAGTTTTATTTTTAAAATTTATTTTATTAAAAAAAGTGAATTAGTTTTTTCATTTATCTTTTAATATTTTATATATTTTAATCACTATTTTTAGTATTTGATTTTAAATTTCTATTATTAAGAATACATATAATATTTGTAAGCACATAAAAAAAATTTTCTTCTTGAAAATAAAATTTTACATAAAAAATGAAAAAAAACTACTTTTTTTTTAAAATTAAAATTTTATTTTATTATTTAATTATTTTGAATTTATATTTTATGAAACTTTACTAAAATTTTTTGTTTATAATCAAAAATTTTCCAATCGCAGTCAAACTAATCTCTACGAACCTGGGTCAGTCTTTTTATATGGGTTTACGCTCGCGTACCCGTGGTCCAATGAACCATTTATGGCCTTGACAAATTGTTGCTGGTGGGAGTCGAACCTAAGATGTCAAAGTTTACGGCTCATCCGAGGGCGACCTTGAATCGTTACACCAATTGTTGGGGGTTCTTTACTCATTTAATACATACAATAATAATTTTTAAAACTTTTTAGTTTTTTTAAAAAAAATAGAATTATTAAAATTGAGGTCGGGTTAAAATTGATTGAGTTGGGAAAAATTTGATAAAAATGGGTTGAGTTATAGTTAAATCGGATAAAAATATCATTTTAAGGACTTAATTGATGAAAAATTAATTTGGGAACGAATTTAAAAGTGAGTTGCAACTTGGAGGGAAAAAAGGGTCATTCAGTTGATAAAAAAGTAATTTATTTTTTTCTATGGCTAAAATATTTGTTGCAAGGATATATATAAGGGAACACTATTTTCATATGAGTTTTTGACATTTTCAAATGGCCCCATTTCACATGAAGATGAGACTCTCTTTTTTCTCATATAATTAACTAGCTAGGGCTGCTTACTTGCCCTGTATATATGACTGTTTATGAAATTACACAAGTAATCTATAATATAAAAGAGAGCAGACAAAGAAAATAGATAAATGTCCCATCCAAGTTCACCTCATCAGCTCTCTCTCTCTCTCTATCTTCTTATTCAAATTTAAGCTTCACGTCATCTGACTTCCTCCTTATTCAAATTTCAAACCTTCTTTCTCTGTTCTTACACTCACAACTCTCATACCTCTTAACTCCCCTAATCTCTTATCTCTCATATCCAGCCCTAATTGGGTTCACTTGAAAAACGCAGAAGCTGAAGAAGTCGAAGATCTAAGACCTTCTCCTCTTCCTCGGCACCTTAGGTCGTGCTGATCGACTTCCTACGTTACTGCTTCGCTGTCATTATCTTGGTTACTGCTTCGCTGTCCTTATCTTGGTTACTGTTTCGCTGTCCTTCGTTACTGCTCCTCTTCTTTTGCCGGTAAATCTTCTCTCCCTTTTTCATCTATTGTTTGTTATTAATCTTTATAAATCGATTTTCATTATTGCTTTGTTGGTATTTCTTTTTCAAACCCCTTTTGGTGATTTCAAAATATTAAACCCCTTTTGGTGGTTACTGTGAATTCTTGGTGATTTCATCTATTGGTTATTATTGTGAATTTTTGGTGATTTCAAGCCCCCTTTTCAAATCTCCTTAACTGCTTTTAGTGATTTTTTGTTGGCATCCCAAAATATGATGTTATTAGACTTGGGGAAAATGCAGTGTCTTCTACTGAATATAGTTGCATAAGTTATTTTGGAAAGAAGTACTATGTTATTTTTGTGTTCTACTGCTCTTGTCTTTGGAATGTCTCAGAGTTGCAACTTTTTCCTGTTATATGTATGCTAATTATTGTGAATTTTTTTGGGTTTCCTGTTTATATAATTGTTTAAGTACTTTAGTTTACTTAGATTAAAGTTAAGAGTTTGATGGAATTTGAGTGTATTAGTTGGAAAATTAGGGATTTACTATAACCAGGTCACTCATTCATTCAACTTTTTGATTCATCTATTTCTTTTTTCTCATCTGAACTAATGTTTTAATACTTTAATCAAGGTTTATATACTATGTCATCATATTTTCTTTCTTTATATTCTCGTTTAAATGATTATGGAGGGTTGTTTTGTGTATTTAATATTTTAATTGATGTGTGTTTGCAGTTTTTGCTCAACACAAATTTTTATTACTGTACGTAATTATTACCTTGGTTCATGCTGAAAAGAAATATGTTGCAGTTTTTGCTCAACACAAATTTTTATTATTGTATGTTTGATTATGGGACTCAATTTGGTCATTATGTGAAGATTTTGAGAAATTCCATGTATTTCTTGATAGTTCCACTTGTTGTAGATTAATTAGCAGGTCCAAATCCATAGTCTTCCCCCCCACATAATTTTTGATTAGTTGCTATATTTGTCTAAATAAATATAGTAGGAGCAAATTTGTTATGTTTTTTTTCACTGAATCTGTATAGTTCTTTGCAGTACATAATCTTCCGACGCGGCACATGAATTGATCGCACAACTGATTACTTTTTCATGGAGAAAGTGGACATGATCATTGCACGTATGTGGGCATGGTTTATGAGACTGACAAGGTATTCTTGTAAGCATCGGCAATATTTTGTTAGAATCTTCAAGCCAGAGCAACTAATTTCTAATAAATAGTTCCTAACCATTTATGGTAGTTAAAGAATTCAGAGTTGTCTGTAGTTGGCCTTGATTAGATTTTGTTTCCATCTGTCTTGATTAATCTGTCACAAACACATTTGCTTTTCTTTATCCTCCTTTCTGCCATTATGTTGCTTACAGGCTAGACAGATTGAGAAAACCAAATGCACGGCGTAAGAAAGATCCAGAAAAAAGATGATGAGATTCTGACTGAGGCAGAGCAGGCTGATTATGTTGAAAGGATCTGTATCGAAAATATGAAAATCAGGTTTCATATCTTCCTCTTGTTATTGCAATTCTTAAATTATACTGTGTTAATTTGGGATGTTTGCTTACCACTACTAAAGTTTTTGAAATCGTCTTTTGGTTGTTGTACTTCTATGCAATTTCAAAATGAATGCATTCGCTTATAGAAATTTTACTATTTGTGAAATTTGTGGAATTTTTTTACTTCCTCATTCCAAACTTTGTGGAAATTATTATATTAGCATGGATCACTTCATTGTAATGGAATCAAGAACCAATTCATAGAATCTTACATAAGCTTAAAATCATGCACCCAGTACATGTCTTTGGGATAGCATGATAAACTTTTAGGTATGAGTCACATAATGTCTTCCTATTGTTATTGGCAGTCTGGAAGTGGTAAAAAAAATAACAACAAAATTCTTTACAAAGCATAGGTAAATAAATTAGTAAACAGACATCAATCAATTTATTGATAAGTACACCTTTAGGATTATGGCTCTGCTATGAGGCTATTTGAGGACCAAAGGTGAGGATTTATCGTTCTAATTTACTGATAAGTACACCTCTAAGTATAAACTCTTAAATAGAGGAGCTTCAACATCCAACGACCTAAATTGTGAAAATCTCCTTTGAAGGTCACTATTCATCATCCCTCGGCCAAGCCCTTGGGGATCTCCTGGGTAACTATCATCCATCAACTTTGAATAAAAATTAGCCCCATATCAACCATAAATATCTCACGAAACTCACCAGTTCATAATTTGTTCTCAATGTCGGGAAATTAGCTATAGAATGCAAGTTTAAACCATTCCAATCTCATCCATTCTAGCTGAAAATCACTTGGATTTGTTACATTTACAATTTTGAGCACCATAGATGGAGAATTATCATCTAATAGCAATCAAAGCATAAGCAAATTCCATCTTAAACCCTCCAAAATCTCTTCAGATAGCTCCAATCTCTGTAACAAAAATCACTAGAAAGCATATCAAATCACAACAAAATCTCCATATTCAGTTTCAACAAGACAGCTGCAAATGAAGTACTCTTCACAATTCAGCCACCATTTTGAGGTTTAATCACTTCCATGCTGCTTATGTCATTCACAGGCTACCAGTTCCAGTCTCAGTTTAAATTTAAAGCCATTCCAATTGAATTTTAATCTCAATAATGCAAAAAAAGTCCACTATTGACTTCTTTTTTTTGTTTGTTTTTCTTTAATGAAACTGCATTCAATTAGCCCTAAACCCTGTTTAAAATCTCTTAGTAGAACTATTAGTAGGGTTCAATCAGCCAAGTTTATCAAACTTCATTTTACAAAATTTTCTTTTAATTTTGCATTAGTCAAACATTATTCAGCGTAGTCAACAATTTCAAATAGTGGTCAATGAAAACACCTAATTTTTTGCTGTCTGTGGACTTGTAATTTTTGCTTTTTCACCACAAATCATTAGTATTCAGCTAATTTTGGTGTCTGGAATATATAATTGCAAGTTATTGTCGTCCTCAGTCATGACATCTGATGTCTGTTCTGATTATAAGATTTTGAGAATAGTCTTTTAGTGGTCTCCGGTAGGATTTGGCTAGACTTGCAAGTGTTACTGGCAATCTATGGGTAGTTCTTCCCTAATAAGTTTATTCGAATAGAATTAGTATTCTAAAATTTGGGGAGTGTACTTCAATATGATATTTTTGTGGCCTTACCCTAATGGCAGCCGAACATTCTCAGATAAAAAACGATTTCAGTTTAGATAAGAATAACAATACCATATTTCTTTTCATCCTTATTTTTTTCTCCTATAGTTTATTTACTGAACCCAAAAAAGCAACGTGAAGTTGCTCTTCGATAGACAACGTGTTGAACCTTATTTACTACTGGAGGCTGTGTTAATTTTCATTGGAAAAATGTTACAACATTGTTGTTCACATTGCATGTGATGATGAAGTAATTTTAATTGGTCTTGCCATGAACTATTCAGAAATGCTTTGAAGCTCATGGTACTTTGGCTGTCTATTACATTTTCAGTTGAAGTGTTTAACTACTGCTCTTTGTTAGGTAGGATACAATGTTGTAACACCAGGCCAACAAAATATTGGAAAGGTAATACATTTCAAGCATTAATTTCCTCACCAGCTGTGAAACCTTCATGTTATTATTTTTTTCATAACTACCTTATCATCTATATTTCCAGGTGCGAGGATACACTTTCAATATTAACTTAGGGGATGTAGAATCACTTGAGCTTGATTCATTTGGAATATCCATCATTCCATCAAGTCTGGTATGTGCGTAGTCCTTTTACTCAGTTCCGCAAGTGGAAAGTTTATGGCTGATAATGATATTATTTCCTTGTCTTTTCAACTTGACTAAGCTTCAATGAGTTGCTAATTTTCACTACAGTATTCACCTACATGGATATCATTTTGCTTCAATGAGTTGCTCATATTATGTAAGTTGTAAATAGTTTCTTTTTTCTTTTTAAAAATTTTTAATCTTGATATTTTTTTAATTTCAGTAGATTGGTTAGGCTATGATAATATTATTAGTTTTTCTTGAATCAAACCCTTGACTGCTCTGCTTCTGTAATTAAGCCCTGCTCTTTTTCTTTGTTATTTTTTTATTTATTTAAGTTCAAAATTGATTGCTATTTGTATTTGTTGGCAACATTATTTGGTACAGGAAAATGAAGGTTTAGAAGTTAGTGGCATTCTTGAAGGAATACATGGTGTTTCGAAGTTAATGGTATTCTTGAAGGTATTTACTGCTCTTCTTCTGTAAACCCTGCTCATTGTTTTGATTGAATGATTAGTATCAGTTATACCTTGAAATCTTTAACTTAAGTTTTCGAATAGCTTCAGTTAAAAATTCTTACATATTTCATTACAAGTCTTCTTATAAAGTCGACCACAACTTCAGTTTAACTTTGGGTATTTTAATTTTTTTTTACAATGGGTGTTTAATATCCGTCTCTCTCTTTCACATCAGTAGTTTATCTTATTCTTTGCTTTTTATCATTTTCTTTTTATTGAAAGGGTTTGCTGAACTATTGATTAAAATGGTGGTTTTTTTAAGGTTGAGTGACTCCGGGTTTTGTATATTGAATTTATTTTGGTGGATCGAGGTTCCAATTGTTGTGGGTTTAGTTTTTTGGTTCAACTTTTATGGGGTTTAATGCGTGATTATAGATTTAATTTTTCTTCTCAGTTGTTCTTTTTGAAGAAATCGCAAATATGTTTCTTGAATGGGGTTTAATGCGTGATTATGGAATTAATTTTTTTTCTCGGTTGTTCTTCATGGGAACTTTTTGGATGTTTTTTTAAATCTTTCATTAGGAGTTAGGACAAATTGGTACTCATATTATGTAAGTTGTAAATAGTTTTTTTTTCTTTTTTAAAATTTTTAATATTGATGTTTTTTAATTTTAGTAGATTGGTTTAAATTTACGAATCAACTGAGTTGTGGTTTAAATTAAAATTGTTTTTATCAAGAATTTTTTATCAAGTGAATCAACCATTAGTATCAGTTATTCCTTGAAATCTTTAACTTAAATTTTCTAATAGCTTTAGTTAAAAATTCTTATCTATTTCATCATAAGTCTTCTTATAAAGTCGACAACAACTTCAGTTTAACTTTGGGTGTTTTAAATTTGTTTTTTTTTACAATGGGTGTTTAATCTTTGTCTCTCTCTTTCACAGCAGTAGCATACACACCCCCCATTATACTGCCACCAATACAAATTTATGATTTAAATCATTAACCAAATGAACCGTTTGTTGAAATGGTACTAAGAAAATTTTATTTGATTTTAAGTCCATATCTTTTCCTAAATAAATTGATTATTACAATCTCTCTAAATTCTAACTTATATCAATCTAAATCATTCCCCTTACATACAAACATGTGTTCTCATTTGTTTTTTAGATAATTCAGGGTAAAGTAAGGGGTCTTATGTTTCGGATTTACAATTGTTTTATTTTGACTCATATATTTCGATAATTTTTAAATTTTAAATATTTTCATGTATATATATTGAAGGATACGTGGTGTAAGCAGTAAAGATTATACTTGGTGTAAGCTATAAAGTAAAGGGTTTTATGCTTAACATGTTGTTTCTCTATTAGATGCATGTATGTATTCTTTGTGTTCCGTCTTTTATAAAGTTAGCTAATTATACATGGTTATGATGATTTTGGGTATGGAATGATGATTTTTTTGGTGGTTTGGATATGTATGGATGATTGTAAGTTTTGTAAACATGTTTAGATTTTTTTTGATATCTATTTTTAAAGGAAACTTTACCGAAATTTCTTGAAATTAGTAGCGACTAGCTTGATGTTTTGGTGGTTGGATGTGTTGATTGAGTATGTATTAATTTCTTCATGTATGTATTTTTGGTGTTCCGTATTTTGTAAAGTTAACTAATTCTACATGGTTATGATGATTTTTTTGGTGGTTTGAATATGTATGGATGATTGTAAATTTTATAGACAGGTTTATATTTGCCCGGATATCTATTTTTAAAGGAAATTCTGTCGATTTTTTTAAAATTAGTAGTGACTAGCTTGATATTTTGGTGGTTAGATATTTTTTTCTTCGTGTATGTATTTTTGGTGTTCTGTATTTTGTAAAGTTAACTAATTATACATGGTTATGATGATTTTGGGTATGGAATGATGGTTTTTTTAGTGGTTTAGATATATATTGATGATTGTAAGAATTGTAGACAGGTTTAGAATTTTTTGGATATCTATTTTTAAAGGAAATTTTGCCGATTTTTTTTGAAATTAGTACCGACTAGCTCGATGTTTTGGTGGTTAAATATGTATTGAAGATCGAGTATGTATTAATTATTGTGGTGGTATGTGTCTTTAGATAATGTAATATTTTTCGAATTTTAATTTAATTTTTCGTTACGCCATGCCTTCAGGCACAGGTTATAGCTAGTTAAAGGATAAATTAAGAAGAGAGACTATTAATATTGATCTTCATGAATAGAAAAAGAATTAATTAAATAACTTATAGTTCCACATAAAAATTGATATTTTTACATGATTTTTATCACATGAATAGTGAATGGTATCACCTCAATGTGAGAGAAACCTATGTGAAATATCATTTTAATACGTAAAAATTAAATATCAATTTTTATTAATTAAAAGTAAAACTCTAGAAATATGGGAATAATCAACTTAACCAAGTAAAGCTCTAGAAACATACGTTGCATGTGACTGGTTACTAAGGCTGAGCAAGGAACTAAATTAATTAGAACTGAAATCGTTTCAAAAATTGCACAAAATTGCACCAATTTAAACTGCACAAACGGTTCCGATGTATGTGACAATTTTAGGTGGGTTGAAAAACTAAATTTACGATTTTGGTTTAGTCACTAGCCAACTCATAAAGCTGAAACCAAACCGCATGATGAAAAATTAATTAATTATTCAATCCTATTATAAGACAAATGTTTCATTTAATCTTGTGTAATTATGAACCTCCCATGAAAATTAAGCTACTAATTCAGAATTTGGATGGTATCGATCTACATGATCACTATCACCATACAAATCTCATACAATTATCCCTTAATTGTAGAAAATTATTGTATTAGACACTGCTTGAGCATATATATGTATATATACATTATAAATTATATATATTTATATATGAAAAAATGTATGTACACAGCTGTGTATTACACAGTCAGCTATGACAACAGTTTTTTGGGCTATAGCGACGATTTTACCCGTCGCCGTAGCTATTATGGGCTATAGCGACGGATATTGATGAGTGCATATTATTCATTTATTTTGATTCCATTATATTTAGTTTTATTGCAAGTTTCATGTGTATATGAGCTTATTAAGGTGTTTAATAATTTCAGGAAGAATTGGAGCTGAAATGAGAAAAAAGAGAAAATTACAAAATTTTTAGCATTAAGTTGGATGCATGTTCTTAGCTTGGGACTTGAATTTTATTGTAGAGCTCTTCTTTAGCTTTCCAGAACATCTTGAATCGTCCCAATCGGAGTTCATATGAAAATGTTATGATATTTTTACTAAACGGACATTGAACCTCAAAGTTTGGAAGTTACAATTTACACAGCAGTCACTCGGAGCCCGATTTCGACCTTGATGCAGAGCGATTCTGTCAATTCTCAAAGAATAAAAGTTGTAGATCTCGTCGATATCTTCGTTTTGATAGGTAGCAGGCCCCGTAACTCCTCCTGGATCAAAAGTTATGCTCGTTTTACCAAAGGACGTCGCAACAGGAAATGAAAATTCGCCCCAGCGAATTTGAGCGGGAAAATCAGGAAATCTTGGATTTTTGGAAAGTTTCTAAACGCAGATTTTGGTAGACTTCTACATGGAATTGGATTGATATTTCTATTAGCTTTAGGATTTACTTTATACTAAGATTTATTTCCAAATTAGATTCTATTTCTTTATGGAAACTAGTTATGATTTGTAATTCCTTTTAGGATTTGGATTTCTACTTCCTATAGGATTTAGGACTTTGTCTAGCACTATAAATAGAGGATGCTAGTTAGGGTTTTATACATTCAATCATCTACTACATTCTCTCATCTATAACATTGGAGGATTGAAGACATGAGCTAAGTTCTTTTTATTCAGTTCTAAGGGATGTTGAACCTTATTTATAATTAATGGTTAATTGAGTATTCATTATTTATTCCTTCTCACATGAAATTCATTCTTGATAATCTGATTTAATTTCTGAATGCTATTTGGCTTAACTGATTTGATTTCTGCAGGATTGAGTTGGTTAACAAATATCATATGTTAGATCAAGGAATAATATTACGTGTAATTGATATTGTTTCTAATCACAAGTAGTAATTAGTAATATCTGATTGTGGACAAGCTTTCGAGTATTGTTATGATTATCAGAAGACAAGTTAAACAGTCCGAGCTTATGTGTTTGTTGCTTGAAATAGTCTAATTCCCTAGTTCTTAATGCTGCTATTATATTAAATCTAGAGAGCTTATCCTAGGTTATATAATTGTTAGAATCTTGTGAAGGGCTTGTTTCATTGAGTGACAATCTAAGGGGAGTTTCGGGTAGCAGAGCTTGTTGTTACCTAGGGCTATTAGTTTCATTGAAGGGTAAATAATGTTATACTTGATTAATCTATTATTGTAAAAAGGTGATACTGAACTGAAGAACTGAAGCTTTTTATTCATTGTTTATTCTTATTAGTTTATTCATGTTAATTAATTAATTAATTAATTCAAAATCCCCTTTTCATTAGAAATCATAGAATAAATATAAAACAAATCACTCTCTGTGGGATCGATCCTTGCTTACTACTGTGCTAATTGTTTAAATTTGTAAAGTGAAAGTGAGGTTAATTTAGGAGTGTAAACTACAGCTCCCAGATATCGAAGGGTGAACCGTCGCGATAGCCCAAAAAACCCATCGCCATAGCCCGACTGTGTAATACGGAACTGTATATATACATATATCCCACATATATATATATATATATATATATATATATATTTAATTATTTGAATTCAATATCTTTAATGGTTAAAAGAATTGAAGTTATATATTGTAATTAGGCAAATCATGAGACAACCTTCTTGAGATATCAGCGTGCTTCTGAAACTCGGTGTTGGATGAAGTAGTACTAAATATTCTCATTGCTACTTGTTTTTCCTTCTTAGATGTGTAAACGAGAGATAAAAACTCTGGTGTCTTTGCTTTGATCTCTTTTACAACTTTAATATTGTGTGATACTAAATTGTTAATTTAAATTGTATAAAATTTTATTATTTCAATTAGTTTTGTAACCGAAATCGCATCAAATAAAACCACATTGCACGATTCAAAAACGCACTAATCGCAAACGATTTTACGTGCAATTTTAGATTTATCAAACTGCACCTATATAAACAGTTTCATGTTGGATTTAGATTTTAAACCACACCATACTCACCCTTAGTGGCTACAAGTTTCAACTGCTATGGTGATAATAAGTTAGAAGAATTCTTTGTCAGTATTATATTGTATTTTTAGCAAGTGTAGTTTGTTCTTTAGAAAATACATTTTTCATCATAGTGGATAATGTCTCTAAATGTCAAAATGATCGGTATATACTAATATATAAGGATTTATTTAATATTGTTTATATAATTTAAAATTAAAGATAGAAATAATTAATAGCATTACAAGACAATTAAAAGAGAGAAAAAGAATGAGTTTGAATGATTGAGTTAATAAGTACTTCGTCCATAATAATCTATTAATGTTAATTGTAAAATTGTCAAGGTCAAATAAGGTTAGATCATTTTATAATTCTTTTTTAATGAACAAAAGATTGAAAAATATCTTTTCCTTTTGTTTTGTGAAACACGTGTATATCTCTTGCACTCATGATATATATTATTCGAAAGATGGCTCTCATTGTTGCATGCAGTTAACTCTAACTTTAGCTACATTAATTGATTAATTAATTCAACCTAGCTAGTACCTAATTGCAAAGGCTTTCTATGTATTTTAAATCTAGCTAGAGAGAGATTTGGTTTTAACATGATTTGTCAAAAGCAGCTAAGTAAGGATTAATGGCAAGAAATGGATCGAATGGGTTTGTGCAAGTATAATTATACTATACGTACAGGATTTAATTACTAAAATTAAGAATAATAATGCGGATTCAAGTATTTTAATAAAATAGTGTCACCCCTTTCAAATAAAATTTACAACTCTACCTTTTTATTATAAAGTAAGATTATATATATATATATATATATATATATATATCTCTAATAAAATACAAATGATTTTGAATTTTTCGCTCACTCAATAAATCATCTGGGCCGTCCAAAGTTTGGGATATATCCCACCGTTCATACATCTATCTAATAAAATACATCTATCTATCTAATAATCTAATAATAATTTAATAAAATACAAATAACTTTAAATTTTCCGCTCACTCAATAAATTATTTTGGTCGTTCAAAGTTTGAGATAAATCATATTGTCCATACAGTACCGGAGGCACGGGACCCAGCTAGTATATATATATATATTACTGATCATTCGGTTAGTGTACCAATTTTCTAAAGTAAATAAATTAGGTCCCTTCACTTTGGAACGCCATAAAATTATTACTGCTACCACAACATAATGAAGGATATTGTCGCAATTCTCTCTCTTCGCCTCTCCAACCATTCCAAGTACCAACCTTAGGGGGCAAGTGCCCACATGTACATAACGATATAAAAAGTATTTTTTTTAATGTTCTTTTGTTTTTAAAAAATATGGTTGATTAAAACATGACCAAACTGTCAATTTTGATCCACATCACTATAATTAAGGTCCACACTATGGTTCTGTGTGTGCCTCACAATAAAGAGAGTGGGGGTGGTAGCGATCAAATTTAGCAAAAAAAAAAAATAGTGGCAAAATGTGCAGGCACCTTAATATATATATATATAAAATAAGGATCAGGTCCGGACCTCCCGGACGGGAGAAAATCCGGACCTAATTTTTTTTTTTTTTTTGTAGAACAACTAAAAAAAAAAAAAAAATTATGGAACTGAAATTTTTCAATAATACAGTGTTTTGGGTGTGTTTTTAATACCTACACCAACCAATGTATGTACAGTCTGCCCAGACTGTACAGACATATTTTGTTATAGGCATCCAAATCACGCCCAAAACACTGTATAATGTAAAAATTCCAATTCCATAATTTTTTTTTTAGTTGTTTCAAAAAAAAAAAAAAAAAGGTCCGGATTTTAACAAAATCCGGGAGTCCGGACTGGATCCGGACTCATATATATATATATATATATATATATATATATATATATATATATATATATATATATATACACGATCCGGATCTTAAGATCACCCCTTATCCAATTCAAACGAACTCACCTCCATTTAGCGACGAACCCGACGACAATTCGGTCATACAACCGTCGTCTATACTTTTAGCGATGCTATATGTTGTCCATCGCTAAAAGTATAGACGACAGTTGTATGATCGAATCGTCGTCGGGTCTGTCGCTAAAAGGGGGATGAGCTTGGGTAAGTTGGATAAATGGTGAGCTTAAGATCCGGACACACACACACACACACACACACACACTCTATATATATATATATATATATATATATATATATATATATATATATATATATATATTGTGATGCCCCCAAAATAGGTATACATCACCCATCTTGAGTCGCCAAATACATGGTACAAAATTCAAATACAACTTAATTATACAACAGTTGTGTAAAATACGACAAAATATATGTTGTGAATTTTAATACAAATATTGTCATCTAGACAATATCCACACTCAATTGAGTACTCATTACATTTATTATCACACTATTTAATAGAATAGTGAGGACTACTAATACTATTATCTGGACCGTCACTCCGTTCCCCGACTAGTCCCTGCTACGTTCTCATTTTCTGAAAAGAACAATGAAAGTAAAAGGGTGAGAATAAAATCTACTATCTTTTATGATTTAAAAGGTTTTTCATCACTTTTATCGTTGGGACTCAGCTTAATAAATAATCAACATCATCCCTGCACTACGGCCAATGATATTCATTAGTATCACAACCACACATTATCCATGCACTACGGGCCAAGGATGTTCGTGTATTCATCAATGGTTATGATCATGCCAACAACTGTCCATCAATGCACTACGGGCCAATGAGGACTTTTACTACGTCATTTGTAACATTACAGTCATGATTATACCGATTAATCATTGATCATAATCATACTAAGTTCATCTATGCACTACAGGCCACATATGACTTTCAACATAATATAAACATGAGGATGATGACAATGATATAAGAATTCAATAAAACAAGTTCAAGAATTAATTTATCTAGGAACTAATAACGTCCAAATTATCAACATGATACTTCTTTGTAGAGTAAAATTCAAGAATGCTCAGAAGAATATTTCCATGAAAAGATACTGGATGAAGCGCAAATATCAAGAATATTCCACTAATTTCATGGAGCATAGAAGTCAAAATTTTAATTAATTGAGTATAATAAAGAATGAAATAACAAAAAAAATCACCAAGCACGCGATAGACCGCACAGACAGGTTATTCCAACAGAATAATAAATAACGAAACCAGGACATGCGTAAACGCACAGACATGATATTCCAACAGAATAATAAATAACGGAATCAGGTCAGGCGAAATTCGCACCGACAGGATGTTCCAACAGAATAATAAATAACGGAACCAGGTCATGCTTAAACGCACAGACAGGATGTTCCAACAGAATAATAAAGAATGGAATAACATAAGAATTTTACCATGTATGCGATACTTCGCATAGACAGATTATTCCAACATAATGATAAAAATGGAATAACAGAAGAATTTTACCAAGTATAGGGTAGACCGCGTATACAGGTTATTCCAACAGAATAAAAAATGGAATAACAGAAGTTCTTCATGAATACGAAAGAAAGAAATAATACCTCTTACCTTAGAACAACTGGATATAGGAGTAGTGAAGTAGCAGAATACTTTTCTTCTTTCTCTCTATAGTTTCTCTCTCTAGAGTTTCAGTGAATTCGTAAGAAATAATGAAGGAATGAGCTTCTATTTATAGGAGAATGGACTGAATAATAACTAATTCCTGAACGGTCTAGATTGATTTACTTTTAAACGGACGGTCAAAATTGGTTTACTATAAAATATTCTAATAAAACAAAATCTTTTAAATAAAATATAATATATTTTATTTATAATCTAATAAAATGAATAACTTTATAAAAGTATTCTGTTTTATATAAAAAGATTTTTACTATGCAAACACTATACAGGCACTATGCAAAAATTATGCATAATAAAATATAATATATTCTATTTATAGTCTAATAAAACGAATAACTTTATAAAGTATTCTGTTTTATATAAAAAGATTTTACTATACAAAATACTATGCATAATAGAATATAATATATTCTATTTATAGTCTAATAAAACGAATAACTTTATCAAAGTATTCTGCTTTATATAAAATTTTTTTTGTTTTATTACATTAATAATACTAATAAAATAAAACTTCATCATCATTATTATAATTCACACTATTAATCGACCAGGTCATTCCTAGAAAAGATGAGATTTTTCAATAAGGATTTCTCCCTATTGACGCGCAATTAGGTGACCAAACCTCTCATTGGCAGAACTTCTAGACATCGTTAATATTGCAAATAATAATATTAATAACTTCGTCGTCTCAATTATTGATTTAATAATATTTAAAATATCGACAATAATTGAATCAATTAACGTGAGATATATACTATGCAACAATTACTGAAGCAATAATTGAACAAACTGAGTGACTTCTCACGTATGCATCAATAATCAATACCGTGTGCTACTATACAACCACGCGTAATCCTGTTCTTTTAACACCGGGTGTTTCAACAGTTAACGATAAAACTTTCGCCGTTATTTTCATAAAATATTTGTCGTTTTCTCAATCCGACAATAATTCTGTTGTGGGGTCCACCAATGATTGTGCCGTCGTACGAATATTCTATGTTAAAACGAATATTCCCCGACCAATCGAATATTATATAACAACTTGCGTACTTTGCAAAATTTATAACTATTACCCACAACTATAACATTATATCAAATTCATTTCATAATATTCAAAAATGATAATTATAGAAAATTCATCTTTATTCGTAAAAGTTGGGGTCTTACATATATATATATATATATATATATATATATATATATATATATATATATATATATATGACATTGTTAACGTTGTAAATTTAATATTATTTTTACAGCATATCGTGATCATCAATATGTAGATAGTAAAAATAATATGAAGAGTCTGCAGAACTAAACTGTCGGATTGTAAAAATGGTCAAAATATCCTCAAATTTTACAGTGTTTAATTCAGCGGACGATACAAATAATAAAAAAAAAACTAATCCAAACATATACCGTCCGCCTCTAGGTATATATATACATCTATCTCACATCATACTTATTATATATGTGATGTGGAATCACCTGAATCTCTCCGATTTGAATTGAATTGAAAGCAGGCACGCATCCAAGTTAAAAAAGATCAAAAAAATCTCCATTGGACTATTTTATACGTCAATCTCTGTGGATAGCTGTCAGTGTAGCAGGTACTGAATATTACCGAATATATATATGACCATGAGAAGATTTGAGACGTGAGAGAGAGAGAGACGGAAACTACTGGCTTTTATCCCAAAAAGAATGGGTTGCGCTAAGCATGATATATCGACTGTTTCTGTTAGAGGAGCCAACAAAAAGTGTCATATGAAGAGAGGGAACAATACAGAATATGTAGGAGTATCACATGCAATTATTTACTAGGATTAATTCTAACATTATAATTCTTTTCTGATGATCATAGCCATGACATAAACGGAGTCTTGATCGCCTAGTTGCTTACAAACTCCAAATTTTGTTATAGCCGACAATATATATAGCTAGGTTAACAGCACAAGCCGTTCACAATCTATGAGAGGAGATTAGATTACAGATTATTTTAATTGTAAGGACGATCGATATATATATATTTGGATTGAGTTTTTTTGTTCATTTGTCTTTTCTGCAGAACTAAACTGCCGAGTCTGAGGACATTTTGATTACATTTACAATTCGCAATTTAATTATGCAGGCTCTCCATATTAAAGTGTGGACGCAATATTATTTTCACTATTAGAACTGCGAATGCATGACCACAATCTGCTATAAAAAAATAATCTTAAATTTATAATGTTGACTATAATTAAATCAGTCTCCATATATTTATATATATGTAGATATATGATATTTTTTCAGGAAAATTCCCGAGATCGATGCTCTTTGTTTAATTTTCTTGTTTATTTGTTTTTCTTTTTCTTCTTTTAACTTGGTTGAATATATACGACCTCATTCGTCTCAACTTCAATTCGTTTAGGCCTACACTGAATATATAACATGTATGAATATCTATACGCGTGCTCGGTCCGGATCTTAAGCTCACCTTGCTCACCCTCTTTAGCGACGGATCGGATGACGATTCGGTCCGTCGCTATATATAGAACCGTCGTCTTAGCTTTTAGCGACAGACCGAACCTTTAGCGATGGACCGAATCGTCACCCGATCCGTCGCTAAAGGGGATGAGTAATGTGAGCTAGATAAGGGGTAAACTTAAGATCCGGACCGTCTATACACTATATACCTAGAGTTTGAATATATATAGGGTTAACAGTACATCGTACATCGAAATATATTCTTTTACACTTAATACTCCTAGATTTAAACGCTCTTATCCGGTTATTTATAATGGTAACCGTATAAGTACGGTTAAAATTATAAAATTAACTTAAAAATAATTTTATATTAATCTTAAAATCAACTTAAAAATAATTTTAGACTGTATAAAATCAACTTAAAAATAATTTTATATTAATTTTATACATATAAAATAAGGTCAAATGTACAAAATTATCCCTGTGGTTTTGCCTCCCAGTTAGCTCAACTTTGTCTTAAGATAAATATAAGCTCACACAATTGGTGATCAGGAACAAACCCGACTAAGTACTCAGTGACACGTGCATATGCATGTTTCGATATGAATATGTTGCGACAGTTCATGTGTCGTGTTGGAGTTGGTGAAAACTCCAACTCAAATAAACAATTAAAAGCCTTTGGCTTGCATGGTAGAATATTCATGGAGAATAGGAAAAGAGAATGCATAGGACAGATGGATGTACATATATATGAGAGAAAGTTAAAGGGGGAAACAGAGAAGTTATATATTTATTTTACATAATTAATATACGTCTTAATTTTCAGTGTAGGCACGTGCTGCACTTTCTATTTCATTTTCTTTTGGACTAAATAAATATATGCTCACTTATACAAGACAGACGATAAAATGCCAAAAGCAAAATGCTGATTCTTGAATGATTCTAGTACTTGGGATTTATTTTCATTGTAGTTAACAATTATGAATCTCCATTAATTACATGTCGACGTTCACAAAGCAAAAGAAAAGCCAATATATATTTAAGTCGGTCCTGATCAAGTGCATACCCCTTATCTTACTCACCCGTGCTCACCCCTCTTTAGGCGACGGTTTCGGTCATACAATCGTCGTCTATACTTTTAGCGACACTATATGTTCTCCGTCGCTAAAAGTATAGACGACGGTTGTATGACTGAAACCGTCGCCTAAAGGGGGTAAGCACGAGTAAGTGAGATAAGGGGTATGCACTTGATCCTTGCTAATATTTAAGTATCATTGCCGGAAGTAATTAAGGTAATACTTACAGCTCAGTCGCCAAAAGAATAAGTTCAATACATTCGAAAAACAATAATAATACAAATCTTTCACTAATTAATTATATAAAAGAAGTTTGCCAAGGAGGATAGATCGATCGCTTTAGAAATTAATATTCAGTTTTTCGTCAGAGAAAAATATATTAGAGACCTGCATGATCATTATGCATGACTGATGGATTATCAATAATATAATATATGTCGCTCCTTTTTACTCTTAGTCTTGGACGTTTTACAGAACCCTCTTATGTAGAATAAGCTCATGAGCCCCCTTGACCAACATGAACATCCCATCCTCACCTGCACATGCAATATGAAAATGCATAATCTACATGAATATATACACACACACACACATACATATACATACACCAAATGCAACATAATTTTCTACTACTCAAACTTACACTATCTGATGTATTTCTCCTATGATCGGTAGCTGTGGCCGACTTGTCTTTAAACTCGGTTCGACTTCTCTTTTCAGTCTCCGGACCCAGTTGCATCCAAATGTGAGAACCAATGCCAGCCGATAACGATATTTTCAGCCCATTAAACGAATTTCTAAGTTGAGGACTCGGACTTTCAACATTTGTACTTGTAACACTTTCTTGTTTTTTATGCTTTGGAGGATCAACTATAATCACATTACCATGTGCCAAATTCCCGGGGCTTTCTGTTTCTATCACTTCTGGTAATTCCGATGAAAGCCGATCGTAAGCTCCCTTGCTTACTTGAGTCATGCCAGTAGTACCATCATCACTGCCTAGAAGTGATTTCGCAAAGTCTATAGAAAAACAAGCATCACTAAATTGATAACTCATAAAGGAAGGATCTTCAGGAAGCGGCATTTTTTGATCTTGTGGCATAAATTGATTTGATTCGTCTTCTTCAATTTCTCCATCCTTGATCTCCATCCTTCAATTTGATTAGTTCTTGCTGTTTGTTAATATTTCGATCCAAAGAGTTGGGTGGTTTTGGTACCATTTGATGGTGGAGCAATTTTGCGCCTTTATATGTAATAGCACAAGCAAGATGGACATCAAATTCGCATAAACTGCAACGATATAGCCAGCCAGTGTAACTCGGTTTCTGACATAAATCGCATTGGAAGTCATATGGGGGAGCGTATTCTAGTTTTAGTGTGTTGGTGAGAAGGAGTTTTAACTGATAAAGGCACAGCTGAGCATAAGATATGATAGAAATCGTGGCATTTGTTGCAGTTGTAGTAGAAGCCGGACAAGTCATGTTCACAAGCTTTGCACTTGGCGGAGAGTTTGGAATTAGGTGATGAATTAGGCATGGATTTGAGGGCCAAATGGTGGTTTGGATCACAAGGGTGTTTGGACTTTTTTGGGCATGTTGCATACTTGGTGAAGGTAAAAGGGGCATGTTTTGCACTTGTAGTAGTACTTGCCTGGGAATATGGTGAGGTTGCAGCCAAAGCAGGTGGTGTTTTTTCTTGGAACCAAATTGGTTGGTTCAAGTGGATGTTCATGGCTGAAATGGCGTGATAAAAGCTCCGGTGTTGGTTCTACCATTGGTCGATATAGCTAGTTTTCTTTGATAAGTGGAATCTGTGGCCTCAATACATGTAAACCTTAAATATTGTGAATTCGAGAAAAGGGAAGAATAATTAGCTGTATGTGCGGATGAAACGAGGGAGACCAAGTATGAAGTCGTGGACTGGTGCAAGTACAGATAAGAACATCTAAATAATAATTCTAGAATTTAGATTAATTTTGATGACAGATTGACCGGGTCAGAATTTTTCGTCAATTTATCGACTCGAGTGAAGTGTTCAACAAATGATTTCAAGATGTTTGGGCTGAAGCTAATGCAAGAAAATCCAAAGAGGAGGCTAGTGAGCATGAGACATAAATTTGGGTCAATTTAATACAAGCCCAAATTAAAGTCCAATCTCATAATTGAGGACGATATCATATTAGCATGTGGGCCAAGAATTTCGTTTACACAACATTGGAAGGATTTTTAGATTTTTATAATCCTATTACAATTAGGATTTCTTTTAATTAGATTTCTTATCCAAATTGATTTTTATTTCCTTATAAAAATTAGGGTTATAGTTTATAAATTCCTATTAGGATTTGGATTGTTTTAATTAGATTTCTTTTCCAATTTGATTTCTATTTCCTTATAGAAATTAGGGTTGTGGTTTATAAATTCCTATTAGGATTTGGATTGTTTTGAGTAGTATAAATAGAGGTCCAAGTTATGTAATCAAACACATTAACATTATTCATTATTCAATATATTTGTGAGGTTATTCTCTACTTTTGGTTCTTTGAAGAATTCCTAAGTATTTTTCTTAGTTATTTCTTTGAGATTCAATTTGACTTATCATACAACAATTCATAGTTGTGTGTGGCGTCTTCTACCGCATCAATCGTCGATTGTACCGAGAGTACTGCTTCAATATAAGCGAGGGGTCAAGGTGTCGTTGGTGTCCATTCAACGCAGAATTCCGAACGCGAGCAATTGTACCAAGATTACCGTCTACGTATAGGCGAGGGGTTAAGGTGTTGCAAGCAATTCACCCAACAACTGTGCTAGAAACGATCGGGGCGGCGACCACCTTACGCAAGCGTACCGTGGAGTCTATCAAATTTGGTGTTAGGTTTCTACTCATGGGATCCCGGACTCTACTAAAATACGGACCTTTTTTTTTTTTTTTTTGAAACAACAAAAAAAAAAAAAAAAATTTATGGAATTGAAATTTTTCCATAATACAGTGTTTTGGGCGTGATTTAGATGCCTATAACGAAATATGTCTGTACAGTCTGGGCAGACTGTACATACATTGGTTGGGGTAGGTGTTAAAAACACACCCAAAACACTTTATTTTGGAAAAATTTCAGTTCCATAATTTTTTTTTTTTTTTTTAGTTGTTCTACCAAAAAAAAAAATAAAAAAATTTGGGGTCCGGATTTGATCAGGTCCGGGAGTCCGGACCTGATCAATTCTGTATATATATATATATATATATATATATATATATATATATATATATATATATATATATATATATATATATATATATATCGGTCCGGATTTTAAACGCACTCCTTATCTAACATATCTTGTTAACCTCCCTTTAGCGACGGTCCGGGCGACAATTCGGTCTGTCGCTATATATAGAACTGTCGTCTTAGTTTTTAGCGACGAACAACATATAGTGACGGATATATATATATATATATATATATATAATTGTGATAACTACTGGTACTATTTTATGTTAGAAGTGTAGGGTTGATTGAGCTAGTTAAGCTTGTTTTTATGTACGTGATTGATGGTCTAGTTGTCATACTCTAGCCAGCCAGCCAGCCAGCCAGCCAGCATCGATCAACTTGAAATTAAAGCTGCCCCATGGCCCTCAATCTCATCCTCATATAATTAATAATAAGCTAATATTCCTGGGAATGCTTAGTTATGAATTCTTTTGACTTGTTCATGGAATCTCTTAAAGGATAAATTTCCGAATTAAACGACAAATTAAAAAATTGTGAACGTGTGGGACAAGGACAGTGGATATAATATACATTCGGCATGAATTAAGATTATATTATCAAGAAGAAGGGGACAAAGTTTTTTCAAACCCACGCGAGGGACAATAGGACTAGAGAGATTCGATTGGAGGATGATCAAATTAATAATCAAAGCTGATTAATTAAACTCATCAGTGACAATGACTGTTGAGACGTGTATTTGGCTTAATTATAATTAATGTTTAAGATATATATATATATATATATATATATATATATATATATATATATATATATATATATATATATATATATATATATATTATAAACTCCGCCCTTTGTCTAATTTTTCTTCTATTATATGCTAATTATATAATCATCAATATTCTACTTTTTCAAATTTTACAAGAGAAGCATATTCAATGACAAGTTTTATAATTCTCAACTGCATAATTCATTCTGGAATCTTGCATGCATGTTCATCTCAAGTTTACTGCGCAGACGTTAAGCTGAATATAATTATTCACATTTGATTATTGGAGGTCATTATTTGACCTATAGTCTTTTGTAGATTAATTAGTTTAATAAGAGTAATAAATGATATGATATTGAATATTTTAATGATAATTTATGACTTAGTTAATTATATGAGATTTATGTTACAGTGACTACTGAGATACTTTTTGTAACAAAAAAAATATTTGAAATTCCTATCTTCATCTAAATAATAATAATATGAGCACCTACAAAAGTGGATGTAGCACCACTTCATTAGGAGGGGGGGAGGGGGGGAGGGGGGGAGGGGGGGAGGGGGGGGGGGGGACTTACAAAAAATTAAACTTGCTCTTCAATCGATATGACCTTTGTTCCTATTATCAAATTCTGACCATATGAGCCAATATTATATATAATACTAGTTATATGATTGATAAGCCATTTGCAGGACTGATTCATGTTCACAGGGTAGTCAAAAAAAATTTTTACCATGGTGTGAAAAAGTGACTATATTTATGTGTTGATAATGTTTTAATTTTTTGCAAAATATATTCACTTACATTGATTTAATCTTATGTAATACTCCCTCCATCCCAAAATAATAGATGTTTTAGGGTTTTTTTTATCAAAATATCTGAAATTCTACAATCCCAAAAATATTTTGACATTTGTTTTCCCTCTACCCTTCCTTCCCCACCACTATTATCAGATTCAGGAGGAAAAAGACACAATATTAATTAAGGGTAAAATAATAAAATTATAACTATTTTTAATTTTTGTGAAACTCTCTAGAATGTCTATTATTTTGGGATGGAGTGAGTAATGTGGTATTGAATGAGACAAAATGTACTTTACGGTTTAGCCAATTATAAAAAATTATATCCAATCAATGTATAAAATTTGAGATACAAGAGTATATATATGGTATCAGGACTTCGGAGATGGGCCAAAGAGTTGGAAGGCCGGAGCCTCGACAGTTAAATCAATCAAAAAATGTCTTAGCTTTATTTATTTTGTGAACTATCTAAAAGGTTATTTATACACTTGTGACAACCCTAAAAAATCAATATGTGTCTAAAGGAGTTTAACTGACTCTTTTTTTTGATCAATCATGGATTGACTTAGTATATAGACATATTACATATATACATGTTATAAGCTTCAAGTCTACACCTCGCAATTGGTATTTGGTTCCAAGGAAAATAGACACAGAAGGAGAGAAAAAAAAATGGAGTACAAGCACTTCAGCCACCAGCACAACCTGAACCTCCACCAAGTGCAGGACGGCCAAACCCTCCGTTGCTCCGGCTGCGAATCCCTCTGTCACGACACCGCCTACGCCTGCTGGCAGTGCAACTACTTCCTCCACGACCACTGCGGCAACGCCAACCGCTACGTGAAACATCCCTCCCACCCTCTCCACCCTCTCATTCTCGTCCCAAAACCAACTTACTGCAGTGGCTCATTCATCTGCAACGCCTGTGGGGAAACCGGGAGCTCCTTTTCCTATTTCTGCTCGCTTTGCGAGGTTGATCTTCACGTCGGCTGCGCGTTCTTGCCTCTCAAGGTAACCCACAAATCCCATCAGCATGACCTCAAACTCTATATTGGCGTGGCTGATAAAAAGGATGTGCCGGATGAATTTTGTAAAATTTGTACCAAATTGTTGGACAATAAGCACTGGTCATATTTTTGTGTGGATTGTGATTTTGGGGTGCACACTTTTTGTGCCACCACGGAGGTGAAGCCGGGGTTGTACGTGGATGATTCGCCGGATTCTGAAACGACGGAGGCAGCTCCGCTGCAGCAGATTGGATCCGGGGGAGAAAAGAATGAACCGAGTGCGGAAGAGGTGATTGCTGAGTCGTATAATATGAGGCTTCAGATGCAAATGGTAGAGCAACTTGCGCAGATGTTGGGCTCATATAATCTCAGTTCTTTAGTGTGAAGTCATGACAAGAAAGTGCTAAAATTAATTAATATGTGAATTAGCAATTGTGTGATAATTTGTGTAACTAGAAACTAAGAGCTGTGATTCAGTTGTTTAATTTTAAGCGATCCGAGGTTATGTTAATTTGGCGTCTAACTTTCAAACTTTTTCAAAGTTGTTGATCATGTTGTAACCGAAAAGAAATAAAAATAAGGATGTTGTTTGATTTTCGCTATGAATATATGAAGGAACCATATTGGAAATAATGTTTTCTTTTGATTTTGCCTTGGATTCCAAGTTTCACATATGCAGGTACACATGACATGAGCCGCGTTAATTTATAAGATATATGTACTCATTTTATACTCGAAGCTCATTTTCCATACAAATTCCACATCAAGGAATGCATTAATTGTCGTTTTGAATAATATATATGCCTTAAACGTATATTAATTAATTGTAGTACCTTATTTTGATCATGACACAAAATTAGAAATGTCCATTTTACAAACCAAATACTATTTGTGAAGGAATTTCATGTAAATTATTTTTTTTTTCTTTGGTGTAAAAATAAAATTATTGTGAGAGTAGATTGGCCCGCAAGGGAGCCTTGGATGATCACACTCAAGAGCCATATATAGAAAAGATTTCAACTTATGACCTACACTACACGGT
Source organism: Panax japonicus (assembly GCA_020205505.1). Classification (NCBI taxonomy): domain Eukaryota; kingdom Viridiplantae; phylum Streptophyta; class Magnoliopsida; order Apiales; family Araliaceae; genus Panax; species Panax japonicus. The sequence continues at coordinate 161,902 of JAINUV010001096.1, forward strand.
TCATGTGTCGAACTTACCACTAAACCATCATTTCATTTTATGTAACCAATCACTCGTTTTGAACTCTAAATTTGCGGGTCAAATTAAGTGGCCATCTACTCCAAAGACTAACATATAAATAACAGCGTGCCATAATCTAAGCATCTTCAATTGACTTTTTTAGTGCGTGTGAATATATATATATAGACTGATTTATACAACTGTCTAAACATTTTTTAAGTAGTTGGTTCCTTCCATATACTCTAAACTCAAAAGTCAATATTCATGCATGGAGACATCGCTTTCTTGGACCGTTTCCAATTCAATCCTTAATTTAATTCTTCTTGTATCCTCTGCAATTAAATTCTTTATTAACGGCCACATGCCTGAAGAAAATAAATACAGCTAAGTTTTTCCATTTTTAAACTCCCATAATCAAGCATTTAAACATTTGACTTCTACTCAATTAATTTCCCACTGGCATGTCAAACACTGCAATATATAATGACAGTTTGACCAAGTCCATATTAGAAATAAGCTACACACACATATACAACTTGAGAATTAATGTGCATATACAAGCTAGAAATTAAGAAGTTAAAGAGATGGAGAATATGGAGTATAAGCATTTTAGCCACGACCACAACTTGAGAATTCATCGAGTTGAACAAGGCCAACAACTCCGGTGCTCAGGCTGTGAATTATTTTGCCATGATTCCGTATACGCCTGCTTTCAATGCAACTTCTTCCTTCATGAACACTGCGGAAATGCTAATCGGTTTGTGAACCACCCGGCTCACTTGTCACACCCACTCATCCTATTTCCATACCCAACTTACACTTCCGGCTCATTTTTTTGCGACGCCTGTGGCCAAATTGGGTGCGCCTTCTCCTACTGTTGTGCACTATGCGAAGTTGATCTACATGTTCAATGCGCTTTTTTGCCTCTAAAGGTAAGTCACAAATCCCATCAACATGAGCTAAAACTCTGTTGTTCTACTACTAGTGTCCCTGATCCAAAGGGGCCGCCTGAGTTTTGTAAAATATGTTCCAAATTGTTGGACTCTAAGCAATGGGCGTATTGTTGTGATGATTGTGACTTTGGGGTGCACACTTTTTGTGGCACGGCTGAGGTGAAACCCGGATTGTATGCGCGCGGATGATTAATTCCTTCCTTCCTCGTCATGAGATCGATGCCGCTGGCTGGCTGGCTGGCTGGCTGGCTAATTTGTTCGAGTCTTCTGAATATATATATATATCTTAATTTTGCATGTTGGTGTTGAGCAAGTTATATATAAGTATTATTTCTAATGTTTATGATTAATTTGATGGAGTTGATAATTTATGAAGAGAAGTCTTGGGATTACTTAATATTATCTTTTTGTTTGAAACCGGCAACTTTAAGAAGAGCTCAGTGCGATTGAACAAGATATTACTCCTTAATTCCATTCTGAGACATACATAGTAGTAGTATTATTTTTATTATTATTTAAACATTAATTAACAAAACAAAAGTATGTTATAAATAATACTCATTAAAGTTGATGCATGGTGCGTGCTATAATATAACACAATTATTAAATTAAAGTAATTTTATTAATCTAATAAGAATTATAGTGTTAGTAAGATAAATATACGTACATATATAAAAAATCTCAACATTACAACTTGTTAACGCCTGATTTTGTACGCCTGACGAAATCACCAAAACAGCAGGCCAAAATAGCGCCAACGGTTGATGAAGTAATTGTTGTGAAATCAAACTCACGAAATACACTCACATGAACATAAATAAAGAAATATAAAGTATGAACACAAGAATTTACGTGGAAACCCAATTGGGAAAAAACCACGGAGAGAGAAAGAGTAATCCACTATAATAATATTGAGAGTACAAGTTGTGTATTTATGTTGTATCTCTTGTGTTCTTGTTGTTCCTTGTGTTTTTATTGTCCCCCTAAAACCCTAGCTTGTAGCCATATATATAGAAGTCACCTTCACTCGAATCCTACTAGGAAAAGGATTCCTTATCCCTCCAAATAAGGGAATACAATCCTATTTTAATAAGGACTCTCCCACTATCATAATAAATACATATGGGTCATCACCAGATCCGGACTATTAAATAGATTGGGCTGCACCATGGCTAGACCCAAATAATCACATCCCAACATTGCCCCCAGTCTCTTATTTATAAAGAACTTATAAATGAGAGAATATAAAAATATATCCCAACAAAACGACAATATTTCCCGAAGAGAAAATATCACGCCTGAACTCCATGTGCCGAACTAAAATTGTCGACTCCCAATATATATCGTTGCCCCACTCCTCTTGTTCACTCATAAGATAGATAAACAATTTCCCTTATTACTACTGAAGATATAAAGAATCAACCTTATCACAGCCCAATATATATATAACCAACCTTATACCAACCGAACTAACCTTATCACTACCGAAGACAGATACATAATCCACCGAACACATCCAAATATATAGAGAACCAACCTTATCACAACCGAACCAACCTTATTACGACCGAACCAACCTTATCACTACCAAAGATATAAATAACCAACCTTATCACAACCCAATATATATAGAACCAACCTTATTGCGACCGAACCAACCTTATCACAACCGAATATAAATTATAAAGTTCGTTCCGAGGAACTAAACGTATTTGTTTCGAAGAACCGTATAAATATTTATTTTGACCGTTCGGGAGGACGTTGGCCCGTCCCGAAGGATATTGTCCGATCGAGATGATGATGGTCCGTCCCGAAGGAAGTAATCCATTCGGGAGGACGATGATCCGTTGGTGAGGATGTCGGTCCGTCTCGGAGGATGTGATCCGTTAGAGAGGATGTCGGCCCGTCTCGGAGGATGTGATCCGTTGGACAAGATGTTAGTCCGTCTCGGGATGTTATCTGTTGGAGACGATATCGGTCCGTCCCGAAGGAAACAATCTGTTCGGGAGAACGTTGGTCCGTCCTGAAGGAAATAATCCGTTCGGGAGGACGTTGGTCCGTCCTGAAGGAAATAATCCGTTAGGGAGGACGTTGGTCCGTCCCGAAGGAAATAATCCGTTCGGGAGGACGTTTGTCCGACCTTATAACCCCTCCAACCTTATGCTGCCATTGCCCCCCAGTCTCTTATTTATAAGGAACTTATTTATAAGAGACTATTCGAAAAAGTCGTCATGGGATTTTTATCCTCGGAAATTTTATCCTCGGGATTTTATCCTCGGGATTTTTATCCTTGGGATTTTATCCTCGGGATTTTTATCCGCTGGATTTTTATCTACTGGATTTTTATCCTCGGAATTTTATCCGCTGGATTTTTATCCTCGGGATTTTATCCGCTGGATTTTTATCCTCAAGATTTTATCCGCTGGATTTTTATCCTCGAGATTTTATCCTTGGGATTTTTATCCACTGAATTTTTATCCTCGGGATTTTATCCGCTTGATTTTCATCCTCGGGATTTTATCCGCTGGATTTTTATCCACTGGATTTTTATCCTCGGGATTTTATCCGCTGGATTTTTATCCTCTGGATTTAACCGCTGGATTTTTATCCTCGGGATTTTATCCGCTGGATTTTTATCCTCTGGATTTTATCCGCTGAATTTTTATCCTCGGGATTTATATCCGCTGGATTTTTATCCTTTCGGGAGACCAAAGCCTTACCGAAGGACGTTTGTCCGACCTTATAACCCCTTTCGACCTTATGCCGACATAATATTCTTCCGACCCCTGTGGGAGGCTTTTATCAGACTTTATATCTAACTTCATTTTAGAGGTGTTTGTGAGGTTTAATCCCTCCAATTATCCTGATCAGTTGCAGGAGCATGCTGTTTATTGCTCCATTCGTCCTCATCCTCAGAACTCAATTTAGACGGAGACCATACAAGGACATGCCTATCATTACCACCAGTGTATAATTCCTGATCTTGCACATTATACCAACAGAACTTAATTTTCCTGTGCTTGTCGGCTTTAATCACATGTTTGACTCCTTTGTGACAGTATTCCAAGGCATGGTGGGGAGGAGCTGATTGAATAAATTGGTAGCACCCGATTCGTCTATGACCCAGTTATCGCTATCTAGGTCGATAATAGTCTTGTCGAAGTCAAAAACCACCACGATTTCGCGACCCATTTTCGGCGACCCAAATAAAACCAAAGGACTTGATAATTGTTGTAGTCAAAACAGAGCTTTTTAATTTTCCACTCCTTTAGGCAATGAATCAAAACCTCGCTGGGCTCCCCGTTCAGTACCAAAGCAGTTGGGTCCGGCTCCATGTACCGCGGATCTATCACGAAAACTGGGTATAGATAATTACAGCCTTTTGTCGCATATTCGAGCGCCGGGTTATTGTGGATTCGAAGTCCTTTTCTGAACCATACCAGAGAATTCGAACCGGACGCCATAGACGATTTTAGATAATTATGGTGGAGAGAGAAACTGTGAAGGCTGGTCTAAGCGTACGGGAATTGAACGTTGACAGAGACCTCGACCTCAGACACAATTTTGGGTAGAACTGTGGCGATATTGCTGATGGTCACAAGGAGAAGCCAAAGCCAGATCGGGGAGATCAAAGAGAAATATGGGGGAAGGAGAATAATTGTCTACTGTTTCTTTTTAATACTGGCTAAGTCAGAGACTTGAGACCTAAAGGAGGAGATGTAAAGGCCTTCGTGATTGATCGGAGGAAATATAGCTATGAGGGAGTTCTGGTCTTTGTTGTTGATGATGTTGACACCAACTTCAGTATTTCCGTCACTTGTTTTTCTCTTTGAATATGCAGGCTCACCTTGTAGGCATAGTGATGATCCACCCCTCCATTTAAGATATAGGCATAATGATGACCCACCCATCCATTTAAGATATATCCTGCATGAATTTGTACACACGTATACGTGTAAAGTAATATGTGTAAAGTAATATTAATGATGGAGATGCTAAAATTTTAATTAGCATGAACAGATTATTAGCAGAAGGCTCAACGCATATAGTATATATATTTTTAAAATTTAATAAAAAAAGAATAACTTAGCTTTATGTGTTGGCTCTCCTTCTAGATGAATCGGTGATTTTAAATTGACACTAGAATAAGTGTCTTGTTTCCCACAAACGGCGCCAATGTTAACGCCTGATTTTGTACGCCTGACAGCAGGCCAAAATAGCGCCAACGGTTGATGAAGTAATTGTTGTGAAATCAAACTCACGAAATACACTCACATAAACATAAATAAAGAAATATAAAGTATGAACATAAGAAGTAATTGTTGTGAAATCAAACTCACGAAATACACTCACATAAACATAAATAAAGAAATATAAAGTAAGAACACAAGAATTTACGTGAAAACCCAATTGGGAAAAAACCACGGAGAGAGAAAGAGTAATCCACTATAATAATATTGAGAGTACAAGTTGTGTATTTGTGTTGTATCTCTTGTGTTTTTGTTGTTCCTTGTGTTTTTATTGTCCCCCTAAAACCCTAGCTTGTAGCCATATATATATAGAAGTCACCTCCACTCGAATCCTACTAGGAAAAGGATTTCTTATCCCTCCAAATAAGGAATACAATCCTATTTTAATAAGGACTCTCCCACTATCATAATAAATACATATGGGTCATCACCAGATCCGGACCATTAAATAGATTGGGCTGCACCATGGCTAGACCCAAATAATCACATCCCAACACAACTAAAAATAAAAATCATGTTATATACTACATCACTTTGTAACAATTGCTAAGGACTAAATTGTCAACCATTGTTATTGTTAGTAAGTAGATTTAATGTACACTGCAACCTGCTTCATAAAAAGTAATTTTCAAAATATGTAAAATATTACAATGAAGCTTCATTGTTCAGTGCATGTAGTTACAGATAATTGAAAGAAAAAAAATAGGTGCTTAAGTGGGCAATTATTATTTTAAATTTGAATTGAAATTGTTCACTTATGTTTCAATTCAAATGGGAAGTAAATTAACAATTATCTAAACATGTGGAGTATTTTTAATTTTTATTTTTACCTTGAGAGAGTAATTAAGAAGTTTTTATATTTTACAGTGTATGGAGTTTTTTTATATCATTATTTTATCTATTTTAATATATGGTGTGATTCAATTATACCAAAATAACAGCTTTAAAAGCCAGAGGCTTTATGATCAAATATTCTAAGTCTATTTTATAAAAAATCAATGTAGACGTGTAACAACTGAATTAAAATCAATGTAGATAACAATGTCATTTTATATAATTAAATTATGAATATATTAAAAAGAAAAATTCTAGGCTGACATTGCTTTGGCGACCGGTCTTGCGACCGGTCCAATTTTTTTTTTTTTTTTTTTTTTTTTTTTTAAATGTCTCCCAAATAATTTATAAGATTTATTGGAACTGGAATTTTTACAGAATAAAGTGTTTTGGATGTCATTTGGATACATGTAAAAAATATGCCTGTACAGACTGTACAGACATATTTTTTACATGTATCCAAATGACATCCAAAACACTTTATTCTGTAAAAATTCTAGTTCCAATAAATCTTATAAATTATTTGGGAGACATTTTAAAAAAAAAAAAAAAAAAAATTGGACCGGTCGCAAGACCGGTCGCCAAAGCCCGGTCAGTGTAGAATCACTCTATTAAAAATCCACCTCCTTCCATATTTTATTTTTTTGTTGTTTTATTAGACTAAAATTTAAATACACTCACAAATCCGTGCAAGGTTCGATCCTTCAAAGTCTTCGATAGCTTTCATTTTCCGTCACTCCTTTTTCTCTCCTCCATAATTCTCTTCTTTTTCCTCTCTCCTTATCTTTCTTCTCTCTCGTCTCTACTAGTTCGCTCTACTGATACCTTTATATATACCTGTTTTTCTTTCTCTCTACAACCACGGGTTACCGGACGGCGAGGGAAGAAAAAAGAACCGGGGAAATTAATAACAGCAATACCAGCTCTCTCCAGGTACCACTATACTTATTTTTCTGTTTTTGTTTTTTCGTTATTCATCTAACACTGCCCTAATCTCAGACAGTCATTTCAGTAATTTACTTTTTCAATTGGGTCCTGAAATTAACGGTATCATTCTATTGCTTGGATTCTTACAAATCATACTACTCTTTTTGATCTAAATTTGAAAAACATAAATTAATTCAGTATTTGTTTGGGCTTTCCTAATCCCTCTTTGGGCTGTGATGGTGAAGTTCTCAGTCAAATAGATTTACCTTTGCCCTTTTATACATCTGGATATTTCCTAGTTAAAAAGTTAATATATTATTTTAATAACCAGAAATTGAGGTTCACTTTATCTTGATAATGTCTTTCCAGCTAGAAATTTCTTTAACATTTTTTTAATGGTATAAAGTAGGATTGGTTGAAAATCATATTTATACTTCAGGTTCATAGCTACATAGCTATTGACATAATACATTGTGTTGCAGATTATACTAGGATGATAGTATGTTTTGGAGACTTATTTCTTTCTTTTCAAAATTATTATAATACCAATAATAACCTTACTCTATTTAAATTTATACGCTTGATAATTCACCTTATAGTGTATCAAGTTTTTTTTAAAAAAAAATTCTGAATTGTAATGGAAACATGACAAGTGCACCTGCTTAGTTGGAACATTACTAGTAGAGCACTATGGTCTGATGGTATGAATGTTGACACCAAATTATTTTTATTACTTATTTTACTTCAAAAGTAATTATTCTTTTCATTGTTAGCCTGTTAGGATATCTTCCCAATCATACTTTCATTATGTAAGTTGTTATTACAGAAGAAAAGGCGAATATAATTTTGCTATTCCAGACAGTGTCTTTGCCAGACCCACTACTATATTGTATTTCTGTTTATTTTCATCCTAATACTACTAAAATTATGAGTACTACTACTACAATTTTAACCGAGGAATTTCCAATTCAAGTGTATGTCGTCGGGTATTTGGAATTCCTTGTGAAGCCTGGTCTGAAATTTAGGATGCAGCTCTTTATTTGAAGGTATGTCTAAGAACAGTTGTTTCTGTTCCTTCGCAGGGTTTTTACCAAGATGACTCCTGTCTGTCCTTTTAGTAAAGCTGCTCGGTCTGATGACGGATCTTTGAAGAAACCGCAGCACTGCCAGCTGCCCGGGTTTGAGAGCAAGGCAGGGCCAGAGTCTACTGAAGCTGGCAGCATTTCTCCCAAATGCCCTCTCGGATATGATTCTCAAACTTTTAAAATTGGCCCCTTTAGTTGCATGATATGCCAAGCACTTCTTTTTAAGTGTAGCAAATGTGTTCCTTGTTCGCATGTATATTGCAAGTAAATTAACTTTTTTTCTTAACGTCTTTTTGGTTTCCATTTTTATGCTATGCACAGCTCTTTTTCTTTTCTTTTTTTACCTTTTGATTTCCCCCTTTATTTTGTGTGTCCCACTTAGCCTGATTTTGCTCACTGCATTTTGGAAAAAACAGAGCATGCATATCACGTTTTATGGACTGCCCATTGTGTGGTGCTGACATTCAGGGGATTGAAGCTGACACAGATCTTCAGAATGTTGTTGATCGCTTTATTGAAGGTCATGCAAGGATCAAGAGGCAAGTTGATACTGACCAAAACGAACTGGTAAGTGAGAAGCAGACAGTGACGTACGAAGATGTGTCTCTGGAGAGAGGCGCTTTTCTGGTGCACCAAGCCATGAGGGTAAGTTTGTGTAACTTCCCCATTTTGCTGCTGACTTAAATTACTTTTTAGGTGATTGTTAATTTGTTGAATCACATTTCCCCCTTCTCTAAATCATCTTTGTTTTTGCTGTTTCATTTGTAGGCATTTCGTGCTAATAATGTAGAAAGTGCAAAATCTAGACTTAGTCTATGTGTGGAAGACATTCGAGAGCAGTTAGAAATATTGGGGTACACAACAGAGTTGTGCTCACAGCTAGGAGCAGTTCTGGGAATGCTTGGGGATTGCTGGTCTGTCCTATCTCTTTTTCTCCTTTTATGTTTCTTTGTTTCCATTACTATCGATATATGTGCGTTGTGACCTTTGGTTGGTCTTGTTGTATAAGAATTGAACTTATGGTCAATGCGTTAAATTGAACGTACTTGCAATTCATATTTTGGAAGTAGTAAAATATAGTGCTCTTTGAAAAAACTTGGGATACATACTTGGCAAATTAAATTACTGGATCTAAAACTAGCAAGATTTTTATTGTTACTAATTATTACTTAGTAGTCTTTATTTAATTCAAAGGCTCTAAATCTGGATGATGCTTCTTTGACATACTTTGGTGAATTGATTAAACTTAGTTGCCAAGGCTAATCTAAATTATGAAAGTCTTCTTAGAAAATTATGGTCAGATATCTAGTATGAGGGTTGCTACTTGTTATAGCTTAAGTGTATATGTAAATTATTTGTTTGGGGTTAGCCTTTTGGAGGATCATGTAGCTTTTGAATGTCTCAACTCAAAGGTGATTCCTTGAATGAAACTTGATGCGGTTGAGCCTTGCAGCTTTTAAAATTTAACTAGCTGACCTAGAACGCATTAAACTCGAAGACATTCTGGCCTTGCAGTTAGTTATGTCATGTTTGTGAATAGTTTCTATGAGGTTGTTAGGATGAATTTTGTCTTGGAGAAATGTCAATGATGACACTTACTGTCAAAAGTTGGCTGCATGCCATTATACACAACCTCTGGCATCGATAAGTCTTTAGTCTTGAATATGGTGTTTTGATTAAACTATCTTAATAGTAATAACAATTTACTTTTAGAAACAAAATACTAGCAAAATAATTGTAATAATATTAAATAATGTATGATGCAGTCGAGCAATTGGAGATGCTGGTTCTGCAGTTACTTATTTTGAAGAGAGCGTCAATTTCCTTTTGAAAGTGTCAGCTGATGATTTGGAGGTACATCCTGTGGCCCTTCGTAATGTATTTATATAACTGCAATTTAAGTTGCTTGAAATTTTTATTTGGAGATATTACTTACCCCAAAAAGATATTATGTATTACTTACCAAAAAATTTGGTCATTTGAAGTCATAGAATGAGAACCTTTTTGGATGTGTAGTTTTGTGTATTCTAACAATGCCTGCCCTAATTTTTGTAGAATGAGAACTTTTTCTTATGTGTAGTTGTGTGTATTCTAACAATGCCTGCCCTAATTTTTGTGGAGCATGTGCAGATCACACAAACACTTTCTGTTTCGTTAAATAAAATTGGAGATCTTAAGTATTATGATGAGGACTTGAAAGCTGCACGATCTTACTATTTTCAAGCTTTAGATGTGCGTCACAATGCTATCAAGCATCCTTCTAGTTCTCCTTCTCAGGTTAGCAATCCTTGTTTCTCTTATTGGATATTGAACACACGTAATTTGTTTGACCTTGAAGTACAAGGAAACTAACTCAATATTTTTTCTAATGTGTTCTGACCATAGTACAAAAAAGTGCTTGTATCTTAAGAATCAGCACATAATCCTAACAGAAACTTCTGCACAGCACTAGAATAAGATTTTCTGCATTTATTTTATCATTCTTTTACAAAGTTCTCTCTTGACAAATAATTTACTGTACATATATTTGTGACATGATAATAGGACATAGATTCATAATGCCTTTGTAACTATCCATCTGGTTTAGAAATTAGACAACCTGTTTAGAAGCAGAAAACTTTATTCATGTTAGCTGTGAATACATGTTAGCTGTGAATACCTAGAACACAGTATATGCACGACTAACATCTAGAAAAGTAGGGTCTGCGGTTCAAATTTCTAGAACACGGTCTTGGGATGCAGCGCACCAATGAAATGGCAGGTCTGGAGTTCGAATAGGAGCAACTTTGCTTTCATGAGCGTATTAAAAATAAATAAATAAAAGAATATCTAGAAATGGTAAAATTTTATATGAGAAAAGGCAACAGTGTTTTGGTGGAGTGGGTATACAAAATAAATCTAGAATAAACTCATCGGATACTGAAAAATTAGTTTTGGTTATCTCAACTGATTAGAGTTCTCTATGGAAGATATAACTAAGGGAACTTCAATATTCCTTGCTCCATAGAGTAGAATTTCATAAACCATCAGTGGAAGTTATGAAACCGATCTGTATTGTTAATATACCAAAGTTTTTAAATTGAACTGATCTGTATTGTTATGATGTCAACAGTTACAAATCTTCCGACGGGAAGATTTAAGTTCCTTATATTTTATCTTTTTCTAAACCTTGTTTGGACTCCAGATCCTAGATGTGGCTGTTTCTCTTGCCAAAGTTGCTGACGTGGATAGAAATCTTGGAAATGAGAATGCTGCTATTGATGGATTTCAAGAAGGCATTAAATTGCTGGAATCTTTGACATTAAATTCTGAAGAAGTTGGTCTTGAGAAAAGGGTAAGAATTAATCTTGCATGCTCAAACTCATCCTTAATAATGCGACTGACAGACACTTGGTTTCTGCATGCAGCGTCTTTCTGTGCTGGAATTCCTGAACACTCAAGTTGCAAAGAAACAATCTGATACAACTCCATGGACCATGAGATCACGTGAGTCTGAATGAAATAAAATAACAGTTCTTCTCTGTACATTTGAGCTTTAAATTTTCAAATTCTCATACTGTAGTCAAGTTGAATCCCCTCCCCCCCCCCCCCCCCCCCCCCCCCGTATGAGAATCACATGTAAATGGCTTACAAATAAGTGGTAGGAGTGCTTCTACAAGTTTCCTGACAAATGTAACAAGTCTTGAAGAATGTATTCTGCATGTTCCTTGCAAACTATTCTGAATGGTCTCTGTTGCCTTAAAACCTCCCTCAAGGGGAGGCTAAGTATTCCGGATGGCCTCTTTAAATTAAATTTCCCTAGTTGACCCTGTTACTTACTACCAGAAATGTATCATCATATTGCAATTGATCTTTTTTTTTTTGCTTCTCTATTTTGTAGACTTGTTATCACAATGTGAAATAGCTGATGATTCATTACCTCTGACATATACATTTAAAAATTGAATAATTCTAAGTCGGGAAAATGAATGCAAGGTTAAACTAAGCATAAGCAGCAGCAACAACAGCAACTTGGAAATGGCATATACTGATGATTAAACCATCAATAATTTCCAATTTCCCATATATATCAATGGCTTATATATTAATAGTACTATGCATTGACTAGGCAAAGTCCAAGTTTAATTTTGCATTTGTTCTTGTTCGTACCTATAATTTTTAATATCTGTCATATTCATTGCAAGACTAATTATACTTGCATGATATTCTTACCATGTTAAAAAAAATAAAAAAAAAGATAATAATGATGGATGGACTTCATTTTCTAAAACAATACTATTAATTCTAGATAGAATTTTGATCATCATAGAATTTCCAAGAAAAAACAAAAGAAATTAATAATTAGTTGAATAATTATACCTTCGAGAAGACCTAAGCAATTAAGCAGCAATCAACTTGTAACTGACATAATTATATATCATCATCAATGACTTGTATACTTTTTTCGTCTTATAATATATGACGTTTTAGAGTTGTGTACAATAATTAAAAAATATTAAATATAGTATCAATTGTTTATAATATTAAATATAATATTAATTGTCTATAATACTCTTAAATTCTCATTTATTACCATACTTATCTCACTCTTTCTCATCTGTAACATTTTTCCATAAGGGATAATTTTGGAAAGATATCAAATAATTTGAGACAAATAAAATCATTTGAAACGTTATATATTATGGGACGGATGGAATAGATCTATATCATCACATATGTTCATTGACTAGTTAAAGTATTAGAGCATCTCCAAGAGTAGTAGTAAAAAAAACTCTTTCAATTGAAGTTTGTTAACCTAAGTGACAATTTGAAGAGCATTATTTGCTACTTTCATATTTTGTGTCTTATCAATCTCTTCAATTCAATGAGCTTTACATCAAACCCATCAAACGTAATAAATATTTTTAGCCTTTAATTATAGATTTGAACAATGAGAAGGAGATTGCAGATTTGAATAGTGAGAAGGAGGTTACAGATTTGATGACTATGGTTGAAGAGGTTGTTGGAGAGAATTTTTCTGATGTGTCTCACCTATTTGAGTATCCCAATGTGGTTGAAGAGGCTGTTGGAGATGCTATTAGTGCATTAACGGTGTGCATTAAACTAATCATGTGAAAATATTTTATTTATAAAATATTTTCACATAAATACTAATTTGTGAAATTTCTTAATTTTGAAATAATAATGGACTTAATATTGTTATATATGTTAATTTAATGTTTCAATGAGTGAAATTACATCGTATTAATTAATACCTCAAAATGTCGATTAATATATTTAATTAATATTAGAAACACTATTATTGTCAAAATATTTATAAGATTTTTCATAAAATAATTTATCATTGATCATAAAATCTTAGCTCAATCTTTTAATATTTATTATTAAAAGAAAAGAGATAAATTATGGACTTAGGAATTTAGTTTAAATGTATCGAAATTATATTAATTGATTCTGAAATATTTATGTACATTTACAGAAGAAATATTTACAGTTTATTAGTAAAATATTTATTTAATTAATTTCTTAACTAAATTGTAATTATAATTATTTAGTAGAATTAATTGTAATTAATATTTATTTTGAATATTATTATTAGATAATAATATCTAGATAAGTATTGGAGTTAGAAAAGTAATCCCCTTGTACTATGTTTGGTTCCTATTTCTTGACATGTATGGAATGGAATGACTTAAGGAATGAAATGAGAATGAGAATGAGAATGGAATGACCATTCTCATTTTTATGTTTAGTTTGTCCATTCATTCCTTCAGGAATAAAATCACCATTCTTGATTCTACTTTAGATGTTTAATTTATATGAATTACATTATGAATGAAATGTGAAATGATCCTTTTCATTTTTTATATACTACAAACTTATAAAATGAATGAAATATAATCTTGTGAGATCATTAAGTATAAATCTTAAATTCTTTTACTCTATTTTTTTATACTTTTATTTTTTTAATTTGTGTGAAAATTATACTTTATTCATTTTTTTTAATTTTTTAAGAACGGAGAGAGTATTATGTATATATATATATATATATATATATATATATATATATATATATGGGAGCCCTTCCATAGCAGCCGGTTGCTATGAGTACTGTGCAACACCCCCTTTTTGGACCGTTGATAAATTGAATTGATGGATGCGATTAACTTTTCTATTTGATAAGCCGGCACAGGTTGTTGTGCCTAATTATCTACCTGTACCGGCTTCTATTTTAATAAGTAAGGCCCACGTAAAATTATATTGTCAGTATAGTTATAAAAAATGAATATTTATTATTAAAATAATCCGACCAGTAGAGCTTGTACCAGCTTCATACTTTTTTTTTCTCCATTACGGCCGGTAGAGCTTGTATGGGCTTCATACTTTTTTTTTATTTCTCCATTATATGTCAAGACTCAGCACATTAAAATGGAATAAAAAAATAAAATAAATTCCGGCCGGTAGAGCTTATACCGGCTTCATACTTTTTTTTTATTTCTCCATTACGGCCGGTAGAGCTTGTACCGGCTTCATACTTTTTTTATTTTATTTCTCCATTATATGTCATGACTCAGCACATTAAAATGGAGTAAAAAAATAAAATAAATTTCGGCCGATACAAGCTGATACGGCTGGCATTAAAATAATAAAAAAAAATCCGGCCGGTACAGGCTGATATGGCTGGCATTAAAATAATATTAAAATACCGGCCGGTACAGGCTGATACGACTTGTAATAAAAAATTGAAAAAAATAGCCGGCCGGTATAGCTTATCACGGCTGACAATAAAAAAATAAAAAAAATAATTTTATTCAAACAATTCGCTGCTAAACAGATTCGAACTCGCGACCTCAAACTCCATACACTCGTCATATGACCACCCGAGCACCACGGGCCTAGCAGTTAATTTCAACCAAGGATATATCTTTATATTAAAACTTCACCATCCCCCAAAATCTATATTCTTGCATTATTATTATATTACGATTTATTATTATTAATAAGTCTATATAATACATATGGGGGTTTTCTATTTAGAAATAAGTTAATATCTATATTTATTAAGCAATGATTATTAGTAATGATTTTATATATTAAGCAATGATTTTATTATTAAGAAATGATTTTATTATTAATAAAACTAGTTCAATTAGTCTAATAAGTAATGATGATAATTTTTCAAGTCATTTCAGGAAATTAATTTACTTATCAAATTTATAAAAGTAGTGAAGTATTATTATAATAATAATAATGTGATTATCAATATTAGAAGTACATATTATACCAATACTAGTATTGCATAACATTAAGAGGAATAGTACATATTACATGTTCATTTTCATAAAATAAAAAAAAACATAGAATGATTAATACAACTGACGCCTATTTTTTTGGCTCAGAAATCCATAGCACTCGATAGTGATTTCGCTTATCGTAGTCAGTTTCAAAGCCACAAATTGCACATTTTCGATGAGTCTTAGAAGGAATGATTTTCTCGAGTGCACTCTTGAATCTAGATTATTTTTTGCGGCCCTTTGTTTGAGAAATATTAGGCGGCAAAAACTCTTCTTCTTCTTCTTCCACCTCTGAATTTTCATCGTCATTATCCTATCCCATATCATGATTTGGATCTCCAACTGTGCAATCAATGTCGTCATCTGCCAGTTCAGTAATATTCTCATCCGGATCATACTGGTCAACCAACTCTTTTCCTCATGCATTCAGTTTAAGAACAATTTTGTAACCTCGGACTGAGTAAGTCGCTTTGCTCGCTAACTCCTGGTAATCACCTATCAAATGATTATAGCGCATTGCTTGATTTTGTTCGAAGTCAGGCGAAGATGTGGAGTTAAAGAGTAAGTCTTCACCATTGCTTTTGTTCGCGTCTCTTGTCCACCGATGAAGGATCATGTCGGTCGGTATTTGTGAAATACTCTTTGCTATGAAATATTTCAAGATGTGCCTGCATAATTCACCAGAGTGAGAAAACATTTGGCAGTTACATGTTACCGATCCCAGTTGTCGATTGTTGACAACTTCTTTATATCTTCCACCACTTTCAGTTGCATCTGCATTATACACTGCACAAACCTTAGTATCAGTGACATACAACTCACTAAGTTTATGAACATTGTATTTCATGGAATCGACGAATTGACGTTGGAAACGTCTAAACATCTCTTTTGTGTACACTTGTGCAGCATGAACTTCTAAAGATGAACCGAGTACTATAAAAATATTCAACCTCTTCCAACGTACAAAATAATTGACCAACGTACGGAACATTATCAGATTTATTACTTTCAACTTCACTAACAAATTCAGATGTATTATATGACATTTTGAAAAACTTACTTGTGAATAATAGTGATGAATTTTGCTCAATCAGAACTTCAACTTGATTTTTCTGAAGTGAAAGTGGGCAACCAGATGAAACAAATTATGAGTAGAGGAGAAAAGAAAAAATAATATCAGAGAAAAAATTCTATGGAATGATAAGAAGATGGGTGCTCAGAATAAACATGAGAAAATAGCAGCTTCCTAGATAATATTTAAAGGTAAAAAGACCAGTCGGTACAGCTTATCGCGGTTAATGCTCAAGAAGTCAAACTAATGTACTTTTCCCATATAATCAATGTCATCTTTTTTCTATTCCCATAGTGTTGTATTATTATGTTTGACTACTTATTCACCAGACAGTGTTTATAATAATAATAATAATAATAATAATAATAATAATAATAATAATAATAATAATAATAATAATAATAAAATAATTAAAAGTATATAAGCCGCTAGAATATGGAACGGCTTTATACTCAATTCGTAATAATAATAGAATAATAATAATAATCGAATAATTATAATAAAATATTGAGAAATTTAATTTGGGGGGAGATGGAATGTATTAAGATATATCCAAATCCAAGGTAAGATACGATAGCTAGGCCCGTGGTGCTCGAGTGGTCATATGACGAATGTTTGGAGCTTGAGGTCGCGGGTTCGAGTCTAGCTAGTAGCGAAAAATTGATTTATTCCCAGCCGTTATAGCTTTTACCGGCCGAACGGTTTTTATTAATAATATATATATTTTTTTATTTCCAGCCGTTATAGCTTCTACCGGCCGAACAAATTTATTAATAATATATATATATATATATATTTTATTTCCAGCAGTTATAGCCTCTACCGGCCGAACGAATTTTGAGAGGAATATATATATTATTTTTAATTCCAACCGGTGAAGCCTGTACCGGCCGAACAAAGTGACAAAGTTTTGTCTGCCACATCGCCTCGGGAAATGCACTGAATATTTTTTTTGACCACTTTTTCTGCCACATCGCCTCGGAAAAGAACACCTGCAAGCTCGGTAAACTAAAAAGCTGAGACATTTGTTTGAATTTGAACACCCGTACCGGCCGGTATTTTAATATAATTTTAATGCCAGCCATATCAGCCTGTACCGGCCGGAAATTTTTTTATTATTTTAATGCCAGCCGTATCAGCCTGTACCAGCCGAAATTTATTTTATTTTTTTACTCCATTTTAGTGTGCTGAGTCATGACATATAATGGAGAAATAAAAAAATAAAAGTATGAAGCCGGTACAAGCTCTACCGGCCGGAATTTATTTTATTTATTTTATTCCATTTTAATGTACTGAGTCATGACATATAATAGAGAAATAAAAAAAAGTATGAAGTCGGTACAAGCTCTACCGGCCGTAATGGAGAAATAAAAAAAAGTATGAAGCCGATATAAGCTATACCGGCCGGATTATTTTAATAATAAATATTTATTTTTTATAACTATACTGACAATATAATTTTACGTGGCCTTACTTATTAAAATAGAAGTCGGTACAGGTAGATAAATAGGCACAACAACCTGTGCCGGCTTATCAAATAGAAAAGTTAATCGCAACCATCAATTCAATTTATCAACGGTCTAAAAAGGGGGTGTTGCACAGTACTCATAACAACCGGCTGCTATGGAAGGGCTCCATATATATATATATATATATATATATATATATATATATGGAAATAGGATCAGGTCCGGACCTCCCGGACGGGAGAAAATCCGGACCCAATTTTTTTTTTTTGTAGAACAACTAAAAAAAAAAATTTATGGAACTGAAATTTTTTCATAATACAGTGTTTTGGGTGTGTTTTTAATACCTACACAACCAATGTATGTACAGTCTGCCCAGACTGTACAGACATGTTTTGTTATAGGCATCCAAATCACGCCCAAAACACTGTATTATGTAAAAATTTCAATTCCATAATTTTTTTTTTTTAGTTGTTTCAAAAAAAAAAAGTCCGGATTTTAAACCTGTCCGGGAGTCCGGACAGGATCCGGCCTCTCTCTCTCTCTCTATATATATATATATATATATATATGGGTCTCCATCCACAGCAACCGGTTGTTGGGGAGCAACCCCTTTTTTCCCAGCCGCTACAGCTTGTACCGGCCACTTAGAATTTTTTTTTTATAAACCGCTATACGCTGTAGCGGCTGGAAAAAAATGGGTTGCTCCCAACAACCGGTTGCTGTGGATGGAATCCCTATATATATATATATAAATATATATATATATAAGCAATCAATGAAAACATAAATCATAAAGTTTTTACTACATTATATATCATTTCTCATATTTATTTATAATAATATTGCGTATATTAAAATAACATAACTTGTATTAATTTAGTATATGCAAGTACTTTTATATATTTAAGTGAGACCTTGTGGAATATTATTTTTTTTCTTCTTCAAAATAGTAATTAACTCCTTATTTAAAAAATAACAATAGCATGTTATACTTTTTTAGTATCTTAAAAAATTATAGTTTAATCTCTTTTTCCTTTTTGAAATTATATGATCATTAATAAACAATATTAGAAAACTAAAGAAGTCAAAAAAATATTAGTCTAAAAACAAAACAAAAAAAAATAGTTCAAAATAAACATAAACATAATATATTTGTAAGGAAAATGAAGTATCATAAAAAAAAGTAGGAAAAGAACAGAAATGATGATAGATAGGGAATGAGGTTGGCCTAGGAATAAAATAAACTCAACTATTTAAAAAGAAATAAAAAATAACTTTTAAATTTGATGGGGAATAACTAAAGGAATGGAATGGTCATTCCAATTCACTAACCAAACATGTTTTAAGTCATTCCATAAAAAATGGTCATTCAATTCCATTCCCACCAACCAAACACAACTTTAAAATCCCCTTCCTAGCTAGCCTAATTATATGAACCAGATTTTTAAGAGATGTAATGATTAATGTTAGTATATATATATATATATATATATATATATATATATATATATAGAGTCCGGATCCAGTCCGGGATCCCGGACTCTATTAAAATTCAGACCTTTTTTTTTGCTTTTTTTTTTAAACAACTAAAAAAAAATTTATGGAATTGAAATTTTTACATAATACAGTGTTTTGGCGTGATTTGGACGCATATACCAAAACATTTCTGTACAGTCTGAGCAGACTGTACATACATTGGTTGGTGTAGGTATTAAAAACACACCCAAAACACTGTATTATGGAAAAATTTTAGTTACATAATTTTTTTTAATTGTTCTACAAAAAAAATAAGGGGTCCGAATTTTGATCAGGTCCGGGAGTCCGGACCTGATCAGTTTTCTATATATATATATATATATATATATATATATCGTTGATCAGAAACGTATAAAATATCAACTTTTATATTCTCTATTTCAGCCGCGAAAAACACATCAAGAGTTTTTTTTCCAGAAGGGTGTTTTGTAGGCCACTCTCCAGGTTCAGTATGAAGTTATAGGAGGAAAGATCTCGAGGACACTAGAGAGGATATGATTTTTCAAAACGTATTAATCCAACCAAACACTAGGTAACAAATTCATATTTCAAATACATGATATATATATATATATATATATATATATATATATATATTTGTTATTTCGATAATCCTAGTTTTATTTTATTTATTTTTTTTAAAAACCTATTTTCACAAGAAAAATTCCGACAAAAACTTATACTTTGTAAAATCCGAAACAACAAAAAAGTTTCCTCTTCAAAACTAGTCATAACTTGAAAAGACTATTAACCGTGACCTCCTTTTGTTGAAGAACAAACAATCTTATTATTTATACAGCTCGTCGTATGAACAATAACTTCAAACATAAATCTCACAAAAGTAACAACATTTGGTTAAGCCACTTGGGACAAAATCATCACATGATGAACAACCAAGCCACTTATAAGTTGCTTGTAGCAATACTGTTAGTGTGCTTTGTTTTTCGAGTAGAATGCTTGAATTTCAGTTACACCAACTTCACCAGACAGGATAATGAAGATTTCATCACTACGGAGAACTCATATATCGCCTTTAATGCCATTCAAGTGACAGGCGAAGCTCGGGGAGCACCTATTGAAAACTTGTCCGGGAGGATTTGGTATAAACAGCCATTCATGCTATGGAACAAAAGAAAAAATGTTACAGCATCTTCTAACTCCACATTTGTTCTTAATATCACTCCTAATATCACTACCCAGGGACCCCCGACTAATGATTCATGGGGTGACGGACTTGCCTTTATATTGACTAAAGAGAGCAGCTTCAGCTTCATCCCAGACAACAGCCAAGGGAAATGGCTAGGGATTGTGAATGCCAGCACAAACAGTTCCTCTGCAAACAATATAATTGCAGTGGAATTCGACACGAAGAAGAGCTATTTGGAAGATATTGATGGCAACCATGTAGGTGTTGATGTAAACAGTGTTTATTCCATTAAAAAAGTTTCATTAACTGGATATGGTGTTAATATTTCTACCGCTACCAATATGATGGGGGGATCAATAAAGAATTGGTGGTATATGTATTCAAGACTAACACAACAGGTGAGATCATAAAAATCCCAATAATTTCATTGTTCCTTGACCTCTCTGATTATCTTCCAGAAGATGTTTTTGTGGGATTTTCTGCATCCACGGGGAAATATCCCGAGCTAAATTGCATAAAAGCATGGTCTTTTACAAGTACAGAAATAGGTGATGATGATGCAACTGATAAATTATGGATGGTGTGGATGGGAATTGCAATAATTTTGGTGGTTGTTCTAGTAACCGGTGTTCTCTTTTATGGGTATTGGAAAAGGAAAAACAAAGAGAATCAAATGCCAGATGAGGATCCGAGGGTTGAGCAACAAATACGGAGTTCAGCAACTGTACCTCAGAAGTTTTAAGTTGGAGGAATTGAAACGGGCTACTGGGAACTTTGACCCCAGGAACATGCTTGGGAGAGGAGGCTGCGGCGTAGTCTACAAAGGATTATTGAGCAACAAAGAGGTGGCTGTCAAAAGATTTTTGAACTCTTCAAGCCGAGGGAAGCACGATTTCATAGCTGAAGTCTCGATAATTGGTAATCTCCATCACAGGAATCTCGTAAGATTAGTATTTAGTGGGATGGTGCTACGAAAGCAACGAGCTCCTTGTTGTGTATTATTTCATGCATGCCGAATGGTAGCCTAGAGAAGATCATATTTCGTGATGAAAAGGAAGACACTAAACTCCCAAGGCTGTGTTGGGAGAGAAGGCATGTAGTTATTTTTGGCGTGGCTCAGGCTCTAGATTATCTACACAATGGGTGCGAAAACAGGGTGCTGCACCGTGACATCAAGGCCAGCAATATAATGCTGGACTCGGAGTTTAATGCCAGGCTGGGAGACTTTGGACTGGCAAGAACTATTCAAGGAAGTGGAAAAACTCCCACTCGACAAAGGAGATTGCTGGAACACCTGGGTATATGGCTCCGGAGAGTTTTCATACAGGCAAGGCTACTGTCGAAACAGACGTGTATGCATTTGGAGTTCTCATACTTGAAGTTGCATGCCAAAGAAGGCCTGGAATCCAAACGGAACACAACAATTATAACAACAGAATTGTGGACAGGGTATGGCGACTTCATGCAATGGGGAGGATAATTAATGCCGTAGATGTTGGAGTGGATAGGCCTATTGAGGAAGAGCAGGTTGAGTGCGTGCTCAAGTTGGGACTGGCATGCTGCCATCCGAACCCATACGTAAGACCCTCCATGAGGATTGTTTTGCAGGTTCTTACAGGGGAGGCATTTTCACCACCTATCCCGACAGAAAAACCTATCTTTACGTGGCCAGCAATATCTCCATCGTTCAATGAAAATTTTGATGACTCTCTCACGGGAGGCCAACTCACCCCGATAACGGTACTCAGTGGAAGATGATTAATTCAGGCAAAGGGATTATTTATTTTCTACCCACCATATGATTTCATGTATTTATTAGATGGTGCATTTGTTAGGTACTAGTGCGCATGCATATATATCATCAGTTATCTCTCCGTATGTTGGCAGAAAAAAGGACTGCGACTCCTCATGTTCAGCAGGTCCTAAAAAGGTTTCTCTGTTTTAATGTTATTTGTCAATGATGCTGTACTTAATGGGTTGTAATGTACAATCAATTATTACTTGTCTACACAACTTTTGTCTAATCACCTTATTTAATTGCTTGGTGTTCAACTTAATCACACCCAGCAATTGTTATTTAACAAGCTTGGTTGATTTTAGCAAATGAGCCCGTCTTGCTCCTGCCTGCCTATCAATTTGTACTTAATTTTTTCTCATATAAATAATTTACCAATCACTAACTCCTTAGTTCCGCTAAAAGAGAGCTTAAACTGTAAATTCTACAAATATAAAGAATACAAGTTTGTTCTAAATTAATTGCTCCAAATCAGTTCAATAGTGACGACATAATGATATTCATTACATTACGTCAGTTTATACAATTATTAATAACAAGAAAACTCTTTTAGAAGAAATAGATTAATGAGACGAATTCTAGTTCTAGTTATATACCGGCAACTCTATCGCTTGAATATTAAATGCAGCAAATCTGGTCAATGATGATCACAGAATTTCCAAGAAACTCAAAAAGAATTTGTTAATTTCTGTCAGTCGAGCAAATAAAATACTACAAACTTACACGGGCCTTGGTTGAAATGATTATAAAAAAACACTAATCATTACCCGGAAAGTCGTTAATCACTATCTCAATTTCTTGAAAAATAAACAAACAAACAAACCACCATATTGTTTTTGAAACAAGGGAGGAGGGATAATTTCCAACATATATCTCTCACAAGTAACTGTAATGAACTAGCTTAATTAGTTCAATACCTTAGCAGCTAAAATGGGACAAGTCTCAGTAATTGGACTGATCCAGACAGAGAAATAACAGAAAATAGAGTAACGAAAATATATGATCTCAGTGTAACCACCGTGAATCAATTAGTTTACGTATGGATTATTATGAACAGAGAATACAAAATTTGTACAAGGAAGAGAGATCTCAGAGAGGAAAAGGGGAGGAAGATTAGAAGAATAAGGAGAAAGAAGTTTCATTCCAAAAACATGCCAATACATCGATGCTCGCACCCTTATATCCAAGCATGCACGCACCTAACAACAAATTTCATAACAGAATGGTAACAGGAAAAGACTAACAAGTCCTCAGCTATTCTAGGACAAGACTAAACTAACCTTGCCTACTATAACAGTCAGTTAATAACTAACTATTAGCTAACAGTGATTATTAAATGGGAAGTGCACTAAAACAAGAATAAATGGAACTGAGGAATGCTTTACAGTAACATCATTTAATCATCGCCATGAATGATGAACAACCAATCCATTCTTTACAGGGTCCACAAGTTCCTGGTGGCAAACTTCACCCAACAGAATAAGAAAGATTTCATTACCACCCAGCGACCACTCACTCACTCACTCGTATATCACTTTTAATGCCATTCAAGTGACTGGTGAAGTTATGGGTGCTCCTATTTGGTATAAACAGCCATTCAAGCTGTGGAGCAAAAAGAAAAAATGTTACGGCTCCACGTTTGTTCTTTATATAGCTCCACAGGGAACCCAGACTAATTTCATGTGGTGAAGGACTTGCCTTTATATTGACCAAGGAGATTGAATTCATCCCAGAAAACAGTGAAGGTAAATAAATGGCTAGGGATTGTGAATGCGAGTACCAACGGTTAAGTAGCGTGATCAACTACATAATATCATGGACTTTTACAAGTACACAGAGATGGATGTTGCAGCTGATTTTTTATTGGGCCTGTGGATAGGAATCACAATAATTCTGGCCGTTTTAGTAAGCGAGTTCTCTTTTACCTGGATTTGAAAAGGAAAAACGGAGAGAAGCAAGTGCTAGATGACGATCCCAGGGTTACATGTTACTGGGAACTTTGACCCCGAGAACATGCTTGGAAGAGAAGGCTGCGGGGTAGTCTACAAAGGATTATTGAGCAATAAAAAGGTGGCTATCAAAAGATTTTCAAACTCCTCAAGCCGAGGAAAACAAGATTTCGTAGTTGAAGTCACAATAATTGGTAATCTCCATCACAGGAATCTCATAAGATTGTGAAGATAATGGGAGCTTAGAGAAGATCATATTTAGTCATATGAAAAGGTAGGCACCACAGGCCCGTGGTTAAATTGGGGGAGAAGGCATGCGATCATTTTTGGTGTGGCTCAAGTTCTAGATTATCTTCACAATGGGTAATATAATGCTAGACTCAGAGTTCAATGCAAAACTGGGAGACTTTGGACTGGCTAGAACTATTCAACGGAGTGGAAAAACTCACCACTCAACAAATGAGATTGCTGGAACACCTGGATATATGGCTCCGGAGAGTGTTCTCATACTAGAAGTTTCATGTGAAAGAAGGCCGGGAATCCAAAACAAGTTCAACAGTTATAACAGAATTAAGGAAGTTACAATTCATTTGCGATCAAGTAGTAGTTTCAGAGGGTTTCAGGTGAAAGGATAACTACAAGGCATTCTGTGTTTATGATTGAGCAGAGAAGAAAGTTCAGTCCTATGATTGGTAGCTTCAAATAAACCGCTTTTAATTTAGAAAATTTAATTGGCCTCTGCGAGGGAGCATGCAGGTGAAGAGGCTGGCATACAGGCCATCTCAGCTGTCACTGTTGATTGTGTTGGATAATATCCAACTCGTGTTCTCTCAGACGACCAGACTTGGAAAATAGATCTCAGCTATGGCCTTCACACTGATTTCTGATAAACTAATCACCTAAAAGACCACCACTGGTATAGAGGGATGCCTTAATCCAAGTCGGAATAATGTTGTAGAGGGCAAAAGGTTACATCTGCAGTTTCTCAGGACAAGAGGTTACTGCAAAATGAAAATTGTGTATTCTTTTTGTCTTCGCAGACCAAGTTTTTGGAAAATATTGCATTCCTTAACAATAAGGTCTGGTGGAGCCCATCTGATCATTTGATGCTTTAGGAGGTCATGTCTAGATTACTTTAAAGGAAAAAGGAAACAACCGTCTTAACCAAATATATTCTTAATATCCAAAATGCACTTCATTTCAACTCCATATCCAAGTAAAGGAACGAAGGATAAATCTTTCAAAATGCTATGAAAGGAAAAACTAAATTAATTATAGAATAGTGTTTAGGCTTGTCCTAAGAATCCATGTTATCCTAGCAAACAAAAATGTTTTAAGCAACAGTAACTATAAATGCAGAAAGCATGGATTATAAAATAATTTACAAGGTAATTGTAACAACACCCAATGTTTTCAAGTAAAATACAAATACAAATACAAATTGCACAAGGATAAAACGAGGAACCCAACATCTCAAAAAGCTGAGAGCCCAACCGATTATATCAAAATTGACAGTTACAAGGGTACGGGCAAGTGTTTCAGCAGCAATAATTTCATTTACATTCCTTGTCAACTAGAACACTAACTAATTTAATCATAAAAGTAGTTGTTACTGACCACTATAAAAAAATATTTATTAAAAAGACGAGAATGGAAAGATACAAGCTCAGGCAAAATCGGTTTGAACTGTCAAGTCCTGAACCCCTAAATCATGGTATAAATGATGCACATATTCAAGTATAGCGCGCTCATCCGTACCCTTCTTCACCTATTAATGAAATCCACCAAAAACCACCTCTGAATTTATATTGCACATTTGACCAAAAGAAACGATGGTTAAATAAGAAAAAAGGAAATCAATCAGAAGAAAGCGTAGCATTCCTCAGACAGCGTTCTGTTCCCCCCCTCCCTCCCTCCTGCATGTTAAGTTCTATAAAGGTGGTCTTATACAGATCAGATATAAAAAGACAATATTGGTAATATTACCTGTAGTGAGAGTGATCCAACGACATGACCTGGCACCAATTCCCAGAAGCGAGCTTGAGAAACTTCTAAAACATCTTCACAAGAATTGACCTAAAGACAAAAAATGTTAGAATGCCTAAAAAAGGTAATCAAAGAAGCTGTGACGCACTCTTTTATATTAACCGGGCTTTTTGAAGAGGGGGTTAGAATTACCTGTCTCAAGCATTTACTCAAGGCTGACGATGGGATGCTGGGGGGTGCCATTTGGAGAAGGACACCACCACTTGCTCTAAAAAGTGGCATTACTAGCATAAATACTGTGACTGAAACTAGTCCCAAACACAAAACTTCAGCATTTTCAACCCTGGAAAACAAAAATATCTCGTTACTGAATTGAGAAGAGCGGGTTTCTTTTTCTAACTAACTAAATGTAGAAAACATAGAGATTACCCAAGGGCCAACAACCAGGATGCCAGGATCACACCTGCACTGAGAAACATAAGGAAGCAGATCAGCTTCAGATGGATCAATAAATAAGTAAGCATGTAAGGAAAGGATTTAGAATCACATATATAACAGGGTGAATCTTCGCACTTGTTCATGTTGTAGATAGCTCTAAAAAGGGGAGGGGGAGGGGGAGGGGGAGGGGGTGGGGTTCTACAGCTGATAATGAATTCAGTAAGAATATTCACACAAACAGAGATTCATACCTGCGAATGGAATCGGCAAGAACATGCAGGCAAACCGAGTGGTAGTTCATATCTTCGGCTTTTCTGTAAACTACAAACAAACATTGAGGGTAAGAGAGAGATTCCACAATATAATGTGCAGGAACATTATGCTTGTGTTATACATTCATACAATATAGTAGTATATAGTCATCAAGTAATAGATTAATGAGTAAAATACAATGACACGCCTCTCTAGATAACCATAATAATACTCACCTCCCCTCTAGTTTTTTAAGTAAACCCTGCAAGTTTTTTAAGGTTGACTAATAGATAAAGTTACATATTTACTCTTGAATGTTATCAAATTTTAATTCCTAAACAATATATATATATATATATATATGTGTGTGTGTGTGTGTGTGTGTGTTTAATTATCCTTTTTTTAATACAATATATTTTAATTATAGTTTTATTTGTAATTAAGACTATCTCATTTAAATTGTTGGTAACTTATAAAAAAACTAATTTAGTTTAATTAACACATATTTTTGGATAAAGTTATACAAATATTAAAAAATTTAAATTAAATTATTAACGGAGCTATTCTAATTAGAGTGACCGAGTATGTTGATAGTTTAGTTTTTGGTGTTTAACAACAAAAATTATTATTTAAATTCTTAGTTTCATATTATGATTTTTATATATTAAATTTTCTAGAGTATATGTCAAAGTTTGGGATGTTTATAATTTTGATTACATTTTTTTAATATACAGTTGGCGTTGTTTTTGTACAATGTTGGATAAAAGAAAATATACTATTATTTATTACTATCTCTATGTTGTAAAAAGAATTTTCTTTTAATATATATATTTCTTTAGTAACAACATTTGTCATTTTTACTGTAAATAATTATATTTAAGTGTGACTTATGTTTAGTTTAATATATGAGAAAAATAATTAATATAATTTTTAATACACTTTTTATATGAATAATAAGATTCGTTCTGTAATAATAAGTTTATTTTACGTAAATTTTAATATTTAGAAAAAATAATTATAATTTTATTGCGTTAATTTGTACTTTCTATGGGTATTAAAATTTTACTTTTTAATTACCAAAAAATATATTTGGATATATATCACGTAAATTTTAATCTTTGAGAAATTAAATTAGCAAAAGAGACAAAAAGTATGACTTTATTGTCTCGATAAAATGAATATTTATTAATTTTTTGACATTTATGTTATTTATTGTGAAAATTCATAATTTAATTAATTAGATCAAGTTAAGTAAAAATTATAGTATACAAATTTATATTTAGTGGATAAATTAAACATTATAACTTAAAGAGTGTATTAGATATTATATTAAAAATATTTTTGGATATTAATTGGTCAACCACACTAGGGTAATGAATGTTACATATTGTAGACTAGAGGGGTACTGACTGTTACTTGAAAAACTAGAAGGGTGGTGAGTATTATTATGATTATCTAGAGGGAGTGCCACTGTATTTTACTTCATTAGTATAGTTTTCTCTTAAAACATTCACTGATTAATTTTTGAGATAAAAAATAAATAAATTTGGCAAAAAGATATAAATCTAACCCTTACGGTCTTATGGATACCACAATGGTCCTTCTATCACTAAGAAACCATTTCTTACTTTCAAGAATTCAATGAACCTTAAAAGGTGCTTGTAGATTCTGACTGGCTTTTTGAGTCCCATAATCTTCAAACCTTAGGTCATAATTTCATCATCAATGTACAAATCCTACCATACCAAATTGTAGCTGAACTGAGATCCTAGGATCATTAACCAACAACTAGTTAAAAGGTATTCAAGCAAACACAATTTCTGTGTTCCAACAAAAAATAAGTGATTCTGCGGCAACCTTTCAAACTAATGTGTATAAAAGATCATTTTTACAGTCGGCCTTTAGATAATAATATGAAATCTCCATTCAACATTCCAATGCTTCAAATCCAATTTAAATTATCTCAAATTCAAGATTTCTAACACTTGACATTCGTTCAAATTACAATTAAATGGTGGCTTTAGCAAAACAAAAAAAAAATCAAACAGGAATATCACCTTGTAAATAATTTAAAGCAGCAGAGACTTACCAAGATTAACACGAGCATAATTCCGGAAGAACCAAACACCAATAAGATTCACCAACAGATTTGTTATGGCCGATATAATCAAGTAATGCCTAAAAGTATATTATGTTAGTTGACAATTATTTGAACCAAAACTTACCAAGACAAACCCAAAAGAAAGTATCACAAATTATATAATTTGCAGTATCAAAAAATTGTGAAGCATTCATTTCTACAATTCTAATTTTTTAAGATAAAAGAAGCATGCATTTCATTAATGTACTATCACAACATCTTTTCTTCTTTATTCTACTTAACATTGTATGTCCAGCAAGCAAATGAGTTTCATCCCTGCTGTTGGTTCAATTAATTTAAACTACTGTCAAGAAACTGTATTTCTATAATTTAGCTCTCTGAAAATATATATATAATAATTTTGAAGCGACCGTAAGATTTTGTGACCTTGGCTTGGAATATCAGCTTAGATATCAGGATGAACAGTACATCATATTGAGCACAAAATTTGAACAGCGTGAATTAAATTGAATCATGTGTCAGAGACATCTTTCTAAAATTTCTATATAGATGTAGCAACTTGTGTACATTAAGCTATATGTTTAAAAAAACGAAGCCTTTGGATGAATGACTATTTCTTACTACAGAAAGGCACACCTGATAACTGCATTTCTACGTTTATATGGAAACAACTGCGTAATGCAACAGTCCAATCTAGTTTGGAGGGGAAAAAATTGAAATAAAAAGAACATTTAAAAATAATTAAAAAGAAATGCTAATTTTGTAAGTAATACGCACAAAACCAGATCCATGGTATATCAGGTGACAATGTAGCAGTTTGCATCTAAAGGCACATAATAGCAATGAAGATATTTGATAAATTTGCTGTCATTCACAAAGCAAAAAAATGTTCACAGATCAACGTGACTAACTTACTTGTGCTCAGATTCATCTTGTATAAAGGCATGAAGTGCTTCGACAGCCAAGGAGAATGACATAAACAAAAGAAATAGCTGTCTACACAGGCAACACAATCAAAATATTCCTATGTTAGCTCAGAAGATACAATTGACTACAGAGGAGGAGAGAGAGAGAAGGAGAGCAATAACATAAATACGAAATTCCTTAGTAACAACTGTGCAAGTAAAAGTCCAGAAGTAAATTTAGTTAATAAAAATAATATTCAACAATCACAATGCCAAATGCTATTAAAAGATGGGGAAAAACAGACAGTGAGAGAGGTTCAGATTTAGTAAAGAAAGAAAATAAGGAAACTAGAAGGCATCCCAACCAAAGCCAAAAAATATAGAAAAAAAATATATTTACATAAAAAAATAAGTCGATTTTAAAGAAATGGTACATATATCTTCTTAGTTTTTGTTCCTTATATATCATTTTTTATTCAGTGTAGCTATTCACTCTAGCAATATATCTAAAAGAATTAGAAACACGAAAAGCTTACACCTCAATTTTTTCTGGCAAAATGAAATGAATGCACACAAGTATAGTATTAATTTCCTAATCAACGAAATTGAAAAACAAAATCTACAATCATGCTGAAATTCATATACTTACAGCGTTGGTGAAAGCAGACAAAACTTCTAGCCTTTTGTACCTGGACCACAATAGAACTCTAATCAGTTTAAGTCCATATGGTCAAGTCCACAGAGGAGTAGAAGACATAATTATCTACATAATTCATTAAAACGTACTCAAATTCCCAACATGAGTAGAAGAGAACTAAATTAGTGTAATATTAACTCTCTTTATATGGAAATCTATTACGACTTAAATTCAACAATTAGAACACTAAAAATTAAGCATAAAATAATTCTAGAAAATAATAAAACTGAAATTTGAAAAATAAAAATAATAATAAATAGGAAAAAATGTGTGTACACAGCTGTGTATTACACAGTAGGCTATAGCGACGATTTTTTGGGCTATAGCGACGGTTTCACCCGTCGTCATAGTTATTCTGGGCTATGGCGACAGTTTACCGTCGCTATAACCCAAAAAATCTGCCGTCCTAGGCCTACTGTGTAATACACAGCTGTGTATATACATATAGACCTAATAAATATATACAATAACTTCTGTAAATGTAAGCATCTTGTGACTCATCCTACATCACCTCATTCCAATTATATACATAGAGTGATAGAGACATTTGCAGGTAAATCCCTCCTCCAATTGAGGAGGTTCAAGCATTTTAGCTTCCTATTAACATTTAACGATGACTGAACTAGGTTTTTATATGGACAGAAGGAGAATTATTTAAGCTTAGGTGCTGTTTGTTTATATCTGATTGCCTCTTAATGGACTGCCTCTTATTCGCTAAGAGGCATGATGTTGTTTGTTTTGTTTTTTGTTACCTCTGAATGCCTCTTAATCGGTAAGACAGAAAATGAAATCTTAATAATTAAAAGGTATCTCTTAATGAATTTTTTTTGCTATTTTTTTTTATATAAATATATTAAACAATATTATACTCATTTTTATTAAATTGAATATTTAAAATTATTAAATAAAATTTTATCCTTTAAAATGATAAAATAGTGTCATTAAGAGACAACTTACTTTTTAGTTATCAAACAATTTTTTAGATTCAGACCTCATAACCATTCAGATGATCTAATCTATTAAGACATCATAATCATTCAGATCTTAATTCCCAAATTTATCAAACACAACCATACCCATAAGTGTAGACTCGGTCAGGCTTTTTCCTAGAAGCATCCATTGCAAACAACGAGAATGTTAAGAGTCCACAGCCAAAAGTTAAATGAAATGCATCAGAAACCAAACCTGAAATGACTTCAAGACTAAAAGGTTGAACAATGCAATAGGAACTCAAGACATACATTATTACATTTGCTAACAAATTAATAAGAATAAATTAATATTAAAAAAATGCATACCAATACGGCCCGATACAAGGCCAATAAATAATTCAGCAGTAGAATAAGCCACATTTAGCGAGATTAACATGAACAACCTCTTCATTGGCCGGTTACCAGACCTAGCTACCCTAAAAATCGATAACAGAAATCCAAAAATCGAAACTTTATCACCCAAAGTTTTGGAATCTGCAGAAAACAACTTATCTTCTGTCCAGAGGCTCTCAGTTCCATCTTGTGGATAATCAGGGTGCGGTATGTCAATGCTCGAGACAGTCCTGGAAAGGAAAGGCTTTCTCACAGAATCGTTGGGAATTATGGATATTGGTGTGTGAGGTGCCTCAACTGATGGTGATTGACGAAATGAACCCTGACGAGAAAATGCGAATCGGCGATCAGTACCGCTGCCGAATCCAAAATCGCCATTCCAGGATCGAGGCGAATCGGTTTCTAATTTGTGATAATTAAAAGACGCGCTCTTCATGTAGGGAAATCGGGAATCGTGTTGATCAGAAACCCTCGAATTGTCCATTGAAATCTACAATTTCGGAATCAAAATCCCAAGTCCCCTAATATGCAGTGGTTCAAAATCAGAACTTCACTTGCGTAAGCATATTGAAATCCGTTTCAGAGTCTTCCGTTTATGAGTATATATGTACATAAAATGGTAGGCCTTTAATAATTGATTCAACTTAATATTAGAGCTGGGAATGCAACAAAAATATACAACGCAAGCGTGTATGTATATATATATAGTGTATGAGAAAGAAAACTAGGGTTTTAAGGTTTGAGGGGATGTTTGTAGGCGGAGGAGAGGGTAGTTCTGATAAAAGTGGAAGTATTCGAAACAGAACGACCGAAGGGCGAAGACCAGTCCGTCAAAGTAAACGGGAGAAGTAGCTGATAGGACCCTCCGTGGAAAATCTATTAAAATATCTTTGTTGTAAATTAAAGACAGATCCCGTTTGACTATGACTAAATTGTAAATCTAGCCCTTTTATTTCTCATATTTTTGCGAGTGTACTCTAAATTTATTTTTTAACACAAGTCTCCCTCATAATGAGATACATTAGTCATACAAAATTATTCCTCCCTTCTTTTCCATTAATAATAAAATAATTTCTGTTAATTGAATTTAATAAAAAAATACTAACATGTTATTATGTTACATAAATTAAAGTTATTATAGTGTTAACAAGCGTGTCATGTTCCTAATGTGGCAATCGAATTATTTGTTTCATTTGTAACATTAATTTAAACCCTAACGACTACTTATAACTTTAATTTCACAAAATACGATTTGGTTGAGATGAATTGTATCTCTAATTTAAAATCTATTGTTTGATTAAGATGAATTCGATCCCTAATTTGAGATCTCTTAGCTCACATTTATCATTTCTTGGTCGTAAATACAAATTTTGTTGCTCTCGAATGCATTTCAAATATGTCTAATTACCATAATAACTATAATAACCTTATTTTAGGCATGAATAATATGTTAGAACTTTTTGTCAAATTTAATTTGATAAAATTTAGTTTTTTATGGATAAAAAGAGTTGGAGGAACAATTTTGCACAATTAATATATTTATGGAGACTTTTGCTAAGAAAAAAGTTTAGGAAACACTTTTGCAAAAAAACATAATAAATAGGAGGATTAGATTTATAATTTAGTCCAATAAATACTATAAATGTATTTTAATATTTGGTTACCCTCTGAAAATGTTTTCGTAAATAGAGATGGTCCACTATTTTTCAAGTGCATCATTATGAAGCAAATAAAAGCAAAGTAGAATGTCAGTGACTTATTTGTATAGATTGAAAGAATAGAATGTAGGACGAAATAAAATAATTTTAAGGTATAATTAAATAATTGTTAAAGTAGAATGTCATTGACTTATTAAATAATTGTTGTTGAGAGTGAGTGTTGTGATATAATGATAAAATTATCACACATATCCATTCTATTTGAATTTGAATGAATTTTATTCTACCTTCTCCGCATAGAATAAAAAACAAAGGGACCATTAGAATAGTTCATCTTTCAATTCCAAAATGATTATCAAATACACTATTATTATTTTATTATTTTCTTTATGTCCCAACGTATCATAACTGAAAGTCTAATCAAAACTACCATATTGATTAACTTGTCATGTCACAACAAACTTATCCACAGGCCAAAACAAAGAACGTGAAAACTTGAATAACCGAACCATGTAACCCTTCTTCCACCCAATCCTTGAAGCTCTTTTCGGCCGAAAACATTTCATCAGTGGGCTTTTTCCTTGTGAATGTTTCCATCAACATCTAACCATAGCTGTATATGTCGCCTCTTGTAGATACTATTCCTTCCCTTCCATATTCTATGATTGACATTAACAGATTTAGAAGTTAGTGCTTGCTTGGTTAGAGGGCATTTGGAAGTTTTAAAATCTTTTTTGGTTAGAGGGCATTTGCTTGCAAGTTCTTACATAACATGTAGGACTATAAAACTCAAAGAACAAAAATAGAAAAGAAAATGTGTTAGAATATTACCTGGTGCCATATACCCGAAAATGTGTTAGAAAATGTGTTAGAATATTCCCAAGGTCTTAGTTCTCGCCATAAATTCCTCCTCGCCTAGGATTTTGGCAATAGCAAAATCACAAACATGTGCAATCATATCTTTATCAAGCAGGACATTGTTGGGCTTCAAATCAAAATGCACAATTGGTGTTGGATGGCCATGGTGTAGGTAATTCAGAGCGGATGCAACATTTATCATTATGTTCAACCGCTCTAACATATTCAAACAATAGTTTTGAGAGTACAAACACTTTTCAAGGCACCCATTAGGCATCCACTCTAGTACCAAGGCTTTAAAATCCAAGTTAGTGCAACTACTGATGAGTTTTGTAAGGTTTCTATGGCGAACATTGCGCATTACTTCACATTCAGCATCAAAACTTTTGGAAGCTCCTTCAAGCTGCAAATGGAGCACCTTTACTGCTACAATCATCCCATCTGAAAGTGTTCCTTTATATACGGATCCAAAACCTCCCATGCCAAGCAGGTTGGTTTCACTAAATCCATCTGTGGCTCGAGAAAGTTCAATGTAAGAAACTCTTCTCCAAGCATGAGGTAATGAATCCTCTTGTGTCAATAATATATTCTGCTTACGGCATTTTCTTAACACAAATATAAGAACCACCAAGAGAATTACTGCTGCAATACGGGGTAGAATATATTTTACAGAAATGTTTCTTGAGTCTGATTGATGGGGAGTTCTGTTTTGGCAAAGCTGGACTAATAGTCTAGGTGCACCACATAATGCATAATTTTGCATATATGATTGAGATGTAAAGTTTACAAAAATACCTCCTGTTGGAATTTCTCCTTCCAGTTTATTAAAAGAGACGTTGAAATAATGTAAATACCGAAGTGCCTCCAAGGATTTTGGGATCTTTCCGGACAAATTGTTATTCGAAAGATCCAAGAATTCCAAGCCTAACAAGCTGCCCAACGATTGAGAAATAGACCCTTGTAGTTTATTATGAGCCAAGGACAAATAATTCAGTGACTGAGCACCTCCAATGCTGGCAGGTACATTGCATGATAACTGATTCCAAGACAAGCCCATTTGTGTTGTCATCTTCAACTTTCCGATCTCTGATGCTAAATCTCCGGACAGCAAATTTGTTGACAGGTTTAGTTCCACGAGATCTACACGTGTCCACAAGGACGATGGTATTTTGGAACTAAATTTGTTCGAGTCCAAGTACAACCTTCTCAATGATCTTAAGCTCTCCCAAGCATGCTGGAATGGAGCCATTGAGCTGGTTATGGCTGAAATACAAGTCTCCCATCCTATCTAACAAACAAAGTTCATTTGGGATGGAACCTTGAAGTCTATTATGTTCAAGACAAATGCGCTCTATATTTTTCAACATTCCGATAGTACTTGGAATGTGGCCTGTCAACTCATTATTATCAAGAATCATTGCATCTAAACTGCTCAAGTTTCCAAGACCAATGGGAATCTCACCCTTAATTTTGCTTCCCAATGCTGAAAGGAATTTTAGGTTAGTAGATAGATTCCCAAATGTAGCTGGTAGCACACCATTTAGCTGATTTAGTGAAATAACCGGCACCTCCAAATCTCTGCAGTTTGTTAAAGAAGACAGAAACCTCAGTTCTGTAGTTGAAGATTCCCTTGTCAAGTTGTTTTGCCCAACGTAAAGGCGTTGCAAGAATCTTAAATTACCAAGATTATTAGGCAAAGGGCCACTGAATGAGTTGCTGCTCATCTCGAGGATGATAAGCTTAGAAGCATTGGAAATAGAGCTTGGAATCAATCCACTGAATTTATTGCTGCCTATATAAAACCCTACAAGATTCGGAAGCCAAATCCCAAAGTCTGATGGAAGATGGCCTGAGGATTGATTTTCTTGCAAGGTCATGACGCTCATTGTCAAGATATTGAACACTTCTGATGGGATTGTGCCTGTTAGCCTGTTGAAATGGACAAAAAGTAGCTCCAGCTTAAGATAGCCAATCTCACTAGGTAATTTACCTGCCACAATAAGAACATACTTTTACCACTTATGAATCCTTGAAGTTATGCAAAAACTCAAGGCAGATTTGACTGTCTATATAACAAATATTTCACCAAAATTAATTGGCAGTAAAATTTGGGAGGTACAAGTGAAGTTGTTATAACCAAGATTTAAATCTCTGAGCAAAGTAAGGTTCCCAATATTCTTAGAAATACTCCCTGTGAAATTATTGTCTGCCAAAGTTAACCTTTGGAGTCCTTTGCATTCCCATAAGGCCACCGGAATCGGGCCAGTCAAGAAATTGTTAGGAAGATAGAGCAATTTAAGAGCTGGGACGTTATAATGAATCTCCATTGGAAGGCTTCCTGAAAGTCTATTCATCTGTAAATCAAGCATTTCCAGAGAGGAAATGTTGAAGATAGAAGATGGTATAGGCCCTATTAGAGAGCCATTTTGTATGCTCAGTTGCTCGAGAAGTTTAAGATTACCTATCTCCTGTGGAATTACACCTGCAAAAAAAATGTTGAAGGCGTGACAAGAATTCTCCCAATGTTATACATAAATTACAGACATGTAAACTCCGATGAATCTTGGAGACTTGATTTTATTTAACTTGTTTCCTTCTATACTAGACTGTATTGATGAAGGACTAATTGCATAGAAAGTTAGGTAAAAGTTAGGTAGCACGCGGATGAGATAATTTACACCGACGTTTGGATATTAAGAGAACTTAAAATGATGCCTAACGATTACATTTTGGTTTTTAGGAACGAGCAGCTAACTTCATTTTGAAACACATATTTGGAATTTAAAGCACATTTGCAGTTCTATAGAATTGAAATTTAGTTAAAATTTGGCGCTCAATACCAATTCCAAGCTTGTAATTGAGTAGCCAAACATAGCTTCTACTGTTTTAACATAATACTGTGACTGTGACTAGCAATCTGACTACATATAATGGTTGCACTTCCACATGTAAAGATTCATTTTTTTTTTCACAGAAAAAAAGCCTTATAAAGGTTCTGATTCACGAAAATGCTTATGTAAATTGCTAAAAAAAAGTCATGAAAAATGAAATCATACCTTTGAAATTATTTGTGTCAAGATTTAACTGCTTCAGATTTGTCAAGTTTCCGATTTCTCTAGCCAGGCTGCCACTGAATTTGTTGTTAGCCAATGATAAATACTGTAGCTCCTTGCACTTGTATAAACTAGCTGGAATTCGCCCATGAAGCGCATTTGATGACAGATAAGAGTCCTTCCAGGTTAGAAAAATTACTGCACATACCAAACGGGAGAATATCCGACAAACTATTGCTTGACAGATCAATAACTCTCAGTGCAGGCATGTTGAACATAACAGCAGGTACTAAACCCGAAATCTGGTTAAATTTCAAGTCCAACAACCTCAACTCCAAAAGCTTACCAATCCCTTTCGGAATCTTTCCACCAATAAAATTGTTCCCCAATTTCAAAGTCTCCAGCTTCGAAATGTTAAATATAGTGCTTGGGATTGTACCATTTAAGCTATTATTCAACAAGACAAAACGACGAAGATTGTGTAACATCCCCAACTCTTTGGGTAAAACCCCATGAAAATTATTGAAACTAAGATCTAGTGATGTGAGAAATGTGAGATTTACGAGATGTGGAGCAATAGTTCCACCAAGACTCATCTTAGTGAGATTCAAGGCAGTGACTCTTTTGGTGTTGGCATCACAAGAGACGCCAATCCAGGTGCAAATGGAAGTGTTTGAACTCCTAGACCAGTTTTTTGCTAGGATTTCAAAAGGGTCATAAGTTATATAAGCTTTTAAGGCTAAAAGGGCAGGCTGGTCTGTGGCCAAGCAAGGAATGAAACAGCTAAAAAACGGCGCAACCGTGAAAATTAAGCAAGTTTTCGCCATTAAAAGCTTCCAAGAAAGCTAGGCTCATTTGGTACATACTTGATTAGGATGAATGATTTATACACAGCAAGCTGTATTTGTCAGCTGCCGAATGAGACCTGTGTAAGCGGTTTACACAAATTGATGTTCTTAGCAGTCAGAGCCCCCCTCTCCCTCACTGCCCTAACCTTTACCCATTGTTATATAATAAATTTAAAACCACTTGCAACTAAACAACACATGCGTTTTGATTTATTAAACAACTAAAAAAGTAAATTCTTTAAAAATCATTAAAATCTATAAAGTCTATTAAAATTTCACTCAATTTTTTTTTAAAATAAATTTAATTGAATACACCCCTAAGATATAAGACCTAAGATATAAAAAGATAAGATGATACCTTTGTCGCTCTCATCTAGATTGATTTTTTTTTCCGCTTTAATAAACTTTAAAAAATAGCTTTAATAAACTTTAAAAAATAAATAATAATAAAAAAAATAGAGTACGTTCATTATAAATAGAGTAACGTGAATAATAATAATAATAATAATAATAATAACTTTAAAAACGTTTTGTTCATTGGAGATAAAAAGGATTAACCATGAATCAGTCCCTTTAGAATTCTTAGGCCATATTTGTTTATTATATTTATACTTCTGAAATTATATTTTCATGAATTTATATTGGAAGACTATCGAGTTAAGTATTTAAAATTTAAAATAAAATATGAGAATTTATATTATCACAAGTGAGTTTTATAATTTCACAAGACCATCCAAACATGATTAATAGTAAATACCATTTACATTTATGTAAGTAAAAATTTGTGTAAATATCAACATTTTCTTATAAAAAATAACAACTCTATAAATTATCTACTCTGTCAAACTTATTGTTATTTTTTCCTATTTATTAATTTATTTGTATTCCATTTATTACTGAACCAACCAGGCCAGACAAACGCCAATATGGGGAGCGCGTCTCTTTCAATTATCTCTATTCGATTTTCATCTGAGAGAGCCATAGAACCTTAATCAAAGCCGTTGAAATTGGACCAGATCCTACGGCCATATTTTGAAAAGAATAAGATCGTTAGGCTTTAAAAGGCATGTGTTATATACAATATTTCAATTTCAATTCTCTGTATTTGAATTTCATCTGAGAGAGCAAAATAGAGATCATAGTAGCGGGCCAGCGGCTACTTACAGAGGCGGATAAACGAAGGAGTTCTTGCGCTGATTCAATGTGTTTTGTAATTGATTCGAGACCAATGTTCGACAAATCAGAGGTTCGGTTTTAATTGTGCTCTAGGGTTCTTTTAATTCAATTAGATGTTTTCTTGTGTTGGATCTTCAATTTCTTTTGATTATTCTACTATTACGTCTTTTCCATCCATACTGTGTTCTGTAAACCCTAGTATTCGGCGTTTATTGATTCTTAATTTTGATTTCAAGAGAAAGAAATTCATTTTGATATTTTCGAGTTTGTTCGGTTTCTCTTGCGTTCTAGGGTTCTCTAAATTCTTTTACATCTTTTCTATTTATTGTTTTTAGTGATTATTGGGGCTTCTCTTACTTTTGATTATCCTACAGTTATATTTTCTATTCTACACTTACAAATTTTCTATTCATCTGTGTTCAGTAAACCCTATTTTTTGATGTATATTGATGCTTAAATTTTGATATCAAGAGACAGAAATTCATTTCAATTTTTCTTCTTTGTGGAGTTAGTTTAATTATTATCTAGTTGTATTCTTTTACATATTTTTTAATTTAATTTTTGTAATGATTTCTTCTCTATTCTTTTTCTCTCTGTGTGTTTTGTGGATTTTTTTTATGATTGCTATTAATAATTTGTATTGTTTGTGGCTTACATTGAATATATGTTTTCTTTACATATGATTTCTGTCTAATTGGGTTTTTTCCTTGATTTCTTGTCTAATTGGGGTTTTTGTTTGTTTTGT
Organism: Panax japonicus; assembly: GCA_020205505.1. Lineage (NCBI taxonomy): Eukaryota > Viridiplantae > Streptophyta > Magnoliopsida > Apiales > Araliaceae > Panax > Panax japonicus. The sequence goes on from JAINUV010001096.1 coordinate 202,256, forward strand.
CTGTCGCTTTGAGTATGAGTTTCACTCTCTCTTTTCTTTCCGAGTCCTCTTGACTTTTTTATTTATTAATGTTGTTCTGTTTGGAAACACCATTATCAGAATCTCTCTCTCTAAAAAGGAAAAAAAATGATGTTGTACTAATCCTATATACATACATGTAATGTTTATATCAGGGTTTGGTGTCTACAGATCTTGATTCGCAGTGCAGATCTAGTGCTTTAGGGTTTCAACATTTGCTCACGAATGGGCAGGCAGGAGGCTGTTGATTGGATGGGAAAGGTAGTTACCATTCAGTCGTCTTTTTATAATGGGGTTTTCCCCTATTTTTCGATAATGTTCTTTGAGTTTAGAACTTTCGATGATTGATGCTTGGATTTAGATTCCATTTTTTTGAATGTTTTAATCATTTGATGAACTTGGGTATTATGTATTTGAAGTGAATTTGGATTCTGATTTCAGTTTATGATAGACCTTTTCTTGGGTAGTTTTTGGTGTTTGATGAACTGTGTTTTGATTTTCTTTAATTTTGGATTCCTTTTTTTATTGCAGTCGCACATTAAAATGAAATGGGTTTTGGTGTGATCTTTTACTGTCTGAAATTGTATTTCAGTTTCCCTTTCTTTGTTGAAAAAACAAACAAACAAAAAACAATTAGATTCTTCTAGTTATTGAAAATAACTCGATGCAATTTCTTGTTTGGTTTACAACAGGTTCATGACCATTTCAGTTTTAGACCTCCTGTGTGCATGTTTGTCTGTAAACTACTTGAACATATTCCTTTCTGCCTAAGTTATTCAATTTTATTTAGTTAAAATGTTAATTGTAGGTAATAGTTATATGCTCATTTTTAAATGACTCTTTATTGCAGAAGGGCAAAGCTTGGATGATGCAATTACTGGTTGTAGCTTGTTTATCTCTGCAGCCAAAATGGAGGAGACTGAAGTGCCTCTATGCTTAGATTTGCAGGTAGATCAATAGTTTTGTAAAATTATTGTTAATTGGAACTATTAAGTTCACTTTCATTACACATTTTAACTACATTTGGTTGTATATGCTTCATTTTGATTCACCATCTCATATTGAATGAGTTCTGATTTCATGTATCACATTTTAACTACATTTGGTTGTATATATAATTTTGTTGCGACTCTTTTGAAGCTCATAGTCTTGTTCCAAGTAAGATATCTTATTTTTTGCAAATAAGTTGTGATATTTACTACATATTTTAATATGCAGGATGTCTGCATATAAAAATAAATCCCTTTGTTTTTCCCCCAAGACTTCTTCAGAATTTGGAATTGGAGCTGGCTGAGGTTAGTGATTTATTTAAGTCTCTATGAGCTGTAACCTTTTTTGTTTTCAAAACAGGAATCCATATGACTTGAGGATCTCTGTAGCATATTTATCATGTAACACAATCAATAAATAATACCCACGGGTGACATATTCCATTAATATGTACTAACAATTAATTAGTATTTGGTAATTTTAATGGACAAAATGATGATCCGTTACCTTGAACTTACTTTAAAGTTACCAGCCCCTTGTAATCCTATATTTTCTGTTTCATCCTGTTATAAAATTTAAACAAAGTAGCCAAAAAATATAGGGAAGGAAAATATTAGCAACCTGCTTATTCTAGTAACTTGGGCGGATCCAAAGATTGTTAAGGTAGCGATTAAACTTTTCTCACCCCCTCCCTCATGGGGCACATTAGTCCTGCAATTATTGGCGCTGTCCTAATCATTGATTTTGGCCCTCTTATACGCTATACTTACCTCAAATACGAACTAGGTATTCAAACAATTTGCTCTGGTGTTTCTTTTTTGTAACAGCAACTCATCGATGCAAAATTGTATGCATTACTTGAAAGGACTGCTGCAGATAACGAGAAGCCTGTGTTAAAAAGAAGAAAGAAAAGCCTGTCAAAGTAGAGGTGAGCATGGCTGCATTCTTTGAATGCTTCTCAGGACTATATATAATTTTGTTGCAACTCTTTTGAAGCTCATAGTCTTGTTCCAAGTAAGATATCTTATTTTCTGCAAATAAGTTGTGATATTTGCTACATATTTTAATATGCAGGATGTCTGCATATAAAAATAATTTCCTTTGTTTTTTGCCCCAAGATTTCTTCAGAATATGGATTTGGAGCTGGCTGCCTGAGGTTAGTGATTTATTAAGTCTCTATGAGCTGTAACCTTTTTTGTTTTCAAAACAGGGAATCCATATGACTTGAGGAGATATCTCTGCAGCATATGTATCATGTAACACCTTTTAGGTAGTCGTCCTAATCAATAAATACCCACGGGTGACATATTCCATTAATATGTACTAATAACAATTAGTATTTGGTAATTTTAATGGACAAAATGATGATCTGTCAAATTTATGGATATCACATCATCCTTTTAATAAACCTTGAACTTACTTTAAAGTTACCAGCCCCTAGTGGAGTACTTCTCTACTCGTGTATTGTTCCCAACTTGGGAATACTACTGTTATAGTATATAATCTTAATATTCCTCCGTTCGAAACCCACTATCTATTTGGTAATTTCCTTATTTATCTCCTACCAGTAAACATTTTTATAGAATAGAATAATACTAGTACACAAGGTGGTCATTACAGTAATTTTATGTCCCTTGTAATCCTATCTATATTTTCTGTTTTTCTTCCGGTTATAAAATTTAAACAAAGTAGCCAAAAAATATAGGGAAGGAAAATGAGTAATAGCAATATCTTTTCTGAGTTGATCAAATACAACACAGTTTATATAAGCATATAAAGGCCGACACACATTAATTATATAAGTATGTGTTACAATATAAGCATAAAAATATAACATTCATAATGATATTCCCATTGTAAGTATAAAAGTATAATAACCTCCATAACATCCATATAAGTATGAAAGTATAACATCCATTATGTTAATTAAAACTTTTATTTGATAAGTATAAAAGCACAATCTAAAAACAAACATAAAACAAACAAACATACAATTACAAACAAACATACAATTACAAACAAACAAACATACAACTACAACAAACAAACATACAAATGCACAAACAAACTTACAAACAAACAAACAAACAATCTAAAAGCATACAATCTAGAAAGAGGATTTAAACAAACATACAATTACATGAATTAAATATAATTGCATCCGAAGCACATAAAACTTGTAATAAAAACTTTTTATTACAACTCACAACATGGAGATTTGATGATGGAGATAAAAGATAGGAGATTCAATATCTTGAAATTAGATCAATATTGATGCTTAAATTTTGATATCAAGAGACAGAAATTCATTTCAATTTTTTCTTCTTTGTGGAGTTAGTTTAATTATTATCTAGTTGTATTCTTTTACATATTTTTTAATTTAATTTTTGTAATGATTTCTTCTCTATTCTTTTTCTCTCTGTGTGTTTTGTGGATTTTTTTTATGATTGCTATTAATAATTTGTATTGTTTGTGGCTTACATTGAATATATGTTTTCTTTACATATGATTTCTGTCTAATTGGGTTTTTTCCTTGATTTCTTGTCTAATTGGGGTTTTTGTTTGTTTTGTCTGTCGCTTTGAGTATGAGTTTCACTCTCTCTTTTCTTTCCGAGTCCACTTGACTTTTTTATTTATTAATTTTGTTCTGTTTGGAAACACCATTATCAGAATCTCTCTCTAAAAAGGAAAAAAAATGATGTTGTACTAATCCTATATACATACATGTAATGTTTATATCAGGGTTTGGTGTCTACAGATCTTGATTCGCAGTGTAGATCTAGTGCTTTAGGGTTTCAACATTTGCTCACGAATGGGCAGGCAGGAGGCTGTTGATTGGATGGGAAAGGTAGTTACCATTCAGTCGTCTTTTTATAATGGGGTTTTCCCCTATTTTTCGATAATGTTCTTCGAGTTTAGAACTTTCGATGATTGATGCTTGGATTTAGATTCCATTTTTTTGAATGTTTTAATCATTTGATGAACTTGGGTATTATGTATTTGAAGTGAATTTGGATTCTGATTTCAGTTTATGATAGACCTTTTCTTGGGTAGTTTTTAGTGTTTGATGAACTGTGTTTTGATTTTCTTTAATTTTGGATTCCTTTTTTTATTGCAGTCGCACATTAAAATGAAATGGGTTTTGGTTGGATCTTTTACTGTCTGAAATTGTATTTCAGTTTCCCTTTCTTTGTTGAAAAAACAAACAAACAAAAAACAATTAGATTCTTCTAGTTATTGAAAATTACTCGATGCAATTTCTTGTTTGGTTTACAACAGGTTCATGACCATTTCAGTTTTGGACCTCCTGTGTGCATGTTTGTCTGTAAACTACTTGAACATATTCCTTTCTGCCAAAGTTATTCAATTTTATTTAGTTAAAATGTTAATTGTAGGTAATAGTTATATGCTCATTTTTAAATGACTCTTTATTGCAGAAGGGCAAAGCTTGGATGATGCAATTACTGGTTGTAGCTTGTTTATCTCTGCAGCCAAAATGGAGGAGACTGAAGTGCCTCTATGCTTAGATTTGCAGGTAGATCAATAGTTTTGTAAAATTATTGTTAATTGGAACTATTAAGTTCACTTTCATTACACATTTTAACTACATTTGGTTGTATATGCTTCATTTTGATTCACCATCTCATATTGAATGAGTTCTGATTTCATGTATCACATTTTAACTACATTTGGTTGTATATATAATTTTGTTGCGACTCTTTTGAAGCTCATAGTCTTGTTCCAAGTAAGATATCTTATTTTTTGCAAATAAGTTGTGATATTTACTACATATTTTAATATGCAGGATGTCTGCATATAAAAATAAATCCCTTTGTTTTTCCCCCAAGACTTCTTCAGAATTTGGAATTGGAGCTGGCTGAGGTTAGTGATTTATTTAAGTCTCTATGAGCTGTAACCTTTTTTGTTTTCAAAACAGGAATCCATATGACTTGAGGATCTCTGTAGCATATTTATCATGTAACACAATCAATAAATAATACCCACGGGTGACATTCCATTAATATGTACTAACAATTAATTAGTATTTGGTAATTTTAATGGACAAAATGATGATCCGTTACCTTGAACTTACTTTAAAGTTACCAGCCCCTTGCTCTGTTCTAAAAATCCCCGCCTAGGTCCGCCTAGGCCCCGCCTAGGCGCTAGGCCCCCTCTTGGCGCCCCGCCTAGGACCTAGGCCCCCCCTTGGCGCCTATAAGCCCCCAGGCGCCTCACCTAGGCCCAATGCGACAAAAAAATTCCTCTAGAAAATTAGGCGGGTTCTAGGCGGAGATTTTTTTTTATTTTAATAATTACCCAAACCAAATCTTGATATATTTATTTTTCTAATGATTACCATATTCATAATACAGGTTGTAGCATATCAAATCACAACAAGAAGTGAACAATATCAAGCCAAATGAATAATTTTATTATAGTTGTAATTTTTTGAACTTGTACCAACTTCAAATTATATAAATGAGGATACATTTGTAATATTTAGTTTAATTCTATTTTATAATTCTTAAATTTATGTTTAGTTTCTGAAGTTTTATTATTGAATTAAATTCTTGAAATTTTAAAATTTATTATTTAATAGCAATCTTATTTATAAATAAAAATAATACGTTAAAAATATGTTTATACTTTGAATAATTGCATGTTTGTGTTTGAACTTTGACATTAGCAATATGGATATGTGTTTGAACTTTAAGAAAAGACCTTTATTATCTTTATTATAGATTGTTATGCTTTATATTATTATTTTGTTTGGATAAATGTAAGATAAAATATTAAAATTACCTTAAAATAAAAAATCCCGCCTAGGCTCCGCCCAGGCCCCGCCTAGGCCCCCTAGGCGCTAGGCCCCCCTCAGCCGCCCGCCTCCCGCCTAGCGCCTTTTAGAACATTGGCCCCTTGTAATCCTATATTTTCTGTTTCTTCCTGTTATAAAATTTAAACAAAGTAGCCAAAAAATATAGGGAAGGAAAATATTAGCAACCTGCTTATTCTAGTAACTTGGGCGGATCCAAAGATTGTTAAGGTAGCGATTAAACTTTTCTCACCCCCTCCCTCATGGGGCACATTAGTCCTGCAATTATTGGCGCTGTCCTAATCATTGATTTTGGCCCTCTTATACGCTATACTTACCTCAAATACGAACTAGGTATTCAAACAATTTGCTCTGGTGTTTCTTTTTTGTAACAGCAACTCATCGATGCAAAATTGTATGCATTACTTGAAAGGACTGCTGCAGATAACGAGAAGCCTGTGTTAAAAAGAAGAAAGAAAAGCCTGTCAAAGTAGAGGTGAGCATGGCTGCATTCTTTGAATGCTTCTCAGGACTATATATAATTTTGTTGCAACTCTTTTGAAGCTCATAGTCTTGTTCCAAGTAAGATATCTTATTTTCTGCAAATAAGTTGTGATATTTGCTACATATTTTAATATGCAGGATGTCTGCATATAAAAATAATTTCCTTTGTTTTTTGCCCCAAGATTTCTTCAGAATATGGATTTGGAGCTGGCTGCCTGAGGTTAGTGATTTATTAAGTCTCTATGAGCTGTAACCTTTTTTGTTTTCAAAACAGGGAATCCATATGACTTGAGGAGATATCTCTGCAGCATATGTATCGTGTAACACCTTTTAGGTAGTCGTCCTAATCAATAAATACCCACGGGAAACATATTCCATTAATATGTACTAATAACAATTAGTATTTGGTAATTTTAATGGACAAAATGATGATCTGTCAAATTTATGGATATCACATCATCCTTTTAATAAACCTTGAACTTACTTTAAAGTTACCAGCCCCTAGTGGAGTACTTCTCTACTCGTGTATTGTTCCCAACTTGGGAATACTACTGTTATAGTATATAATCTTAATATTCCTCCGTTCGAAACCCACTATCTATTTGGTAATTTCCTTATTTATCTCCTACCAGTAAACATTTTTATAGAATAGAATAATATTAGTACACAAGGTGGTCATTACAGTAATTTTATGTCCCTTGTAATCCTATCTATATTTTCTGTTTTTCTTCCGGTTATAAAATTTAAACAAAGTAGCCAAAAAATATAGGGAAGGAAAATGAGTAATAGCAATATCTTTTCTGAGTTGATCAAATACAACACAGTTTATATAAGCATATAAAGGCCGACACACATTAATTATATAAGTATGTGTTACAATATAAGCATAAAAATATAACATTCATAATGATATTCCCATTGTAAGTATAAAAGTATAATAACCTCCATAACATCCATATAAGTATGAAAGTATAACATCCATTATGTTAATTAAAACTTTTATTTGATAAGTATAAAACCACAATCTAAAAACAAACATAAAACAAACAAACATACAATTACAAACAAACATACAATTACAAACAAACAAACATACAACTACAACAAACAAACATACAAATGCACAAACAAACTTACAAACAAACAAACAAACAATCTAAAAACATACAATCTAGAAAGAGGGTTTAAACAAACATACAATTACATGAATTAAATATAATTGCATCCGAAGCACATAAAACTTGTAATAAAAACTTTTTATTACAACTCACAACATGGAGATTTGAAGATGGTGATAAAAGATAGGAGATTCAACATCTTGAAATTAGATCAATATTGATGCTTAAATTTTGATATCAAGAGACAGAAATTCATTTCAATTTTTTCTTCTTTGTGGAGTTAGTTTAATTATTATCTAGTTGTATTCTTTTACATATTTTTTAATTTAATTTTTGTAATGATTTCTTCTCTATTCTTTTTCTCTCTGTGTGTTTTGTGGATTTTTTTTATGATTGCTATTAATAATTTGTATTGTTTGTGGCTTACATTGAATATATGTTTTCTTTACATATGATTTCTGTCTAATTGGGTTTTTTCCTTGATTTCTTGTCTAATTTGGGTTTTTGTTTGTTTTGTCTGTCGCTTTGAGTATGAGTTTCACTCTCTCTTTTCTTTCCGAGTCCACTTGACTTTTTTATTTATTAATGTTGTTCTGTTTGGAAACACCATTATAAGAATCTCTCTCTCTAAAAAGGAAAAAAAATGTTGTACTAATCCTATGTACATACATGTAATGTTTATATCAGGGTTTGGTGTCTACAGATCTTGATTCGCAGTGCAGATCTAGTGCTTTAGGGTTTCAACATTTGCTCACGAATGGGCAGGCAGGAGGCTGTTGATTGGATGGGAAAGGTAGTTACCATTCAGTCGTCTTTTTATAATGGGGTTTTCCCCTATTTTTCGATAATGTTCTTCGAGTTTAGAACTTTCGATGATTGATGCTTGGATTTAGATTCCATTTTTTTGAATGTTTTAATCATTTGATGAACTTGGGTATTATGTATTTGAAGTGAATTTGGATTCTGATTTCAGTTTATGATAGACCTTTTCTTGGTTAGTTTTTGGTGTTTGATGAACTGTGTTTTGATTTTCTTTAATTTTGGATTCCTTTTTTTTATTGCAGTCGCACATTAAAATGAAATGGGTTTTGGTTGGATCTTTTACTGTCTGAAATTGTATTTCAGTTTCCCTTTCTTTGTTGAAAAAACAAACAAACAAAAAACAATTAGATTCTTCTAGTTATTGAAAATTACTCGATGCAATTTCTTGTTTGGTTTACAACAGGTTCATGACCATTTCAGTTTTGGACCTCCTGTGTGCATGTGTGTCTGTAAACTACTTGAACATATTCCTTTCTGCCTAAGTTATTCAATTTTATTTAGTTAAAATGTTAATTGTAGGTAATAGTTATATGCTCATTTTTAAATGACTCTTTATTGCAGAAGGGCAAAGCTTGGATGATGCAATTACTGGTTGAAGCTTGTTTATCTCTGCAGCCAAAATGGAGGAGACTGAAGTGCCTCTGTGCTTAGATTTGCAGGTAGATCAATAGTTTTGTAAAATTATTGTTAATTGGAACTATTAAGTTCACTTTCATTACACATTTTAACTACATTTGGTTGTATATGCTTCATTTTGATTCACCATCTCATATTGAATGAGTTCTGATTTCATGTATCACATTTTAACTACATTTGGTTGTATATATAATTTTGTTGCGACTCTTTTGAAGCTCATAGTCTTGTTCCAAGTAAGATATCTTATTTTTTGCAAATAAGTTGTGATATTTACTACATATTTTAATATGCAGGATGTCTGCATATAAAAATAAATCCCTTTGTTTTTCCCCCAAGACTTCTTCAGAATTTGGAATTGGAGCTGGCTGAGGTTAGTGATTTATTTAAGTCTCTATGAGCTGTAACCTTTTTTGTTTTCAAAACAGGAATCCATATGACTTGAGGATCTCTGTAGCATATTTATCATGTAACACAATCAATAAATAATACCCACGGGTGACATATTCCATTAATATGTACTAACAATTAATTAGTATTTGGTAATTTTAATGGACAAAATGATGATCCGTTACCTTGAACTTACTTTAAAGTTACCAGCCCCTTGTAATCCTATATTTTCTGTTTCTTCCTGTTATAAAATTTAAACAAAGTAGCCAAAAATATAGGGAAGGAAAATATTAGCAACCTGCTTATTCTAGTAACTTGGGCGGATCCAAAGATTGTTAAGGTAGCGATTAAACTTTTCTCACCCCCTCCCTCATGGGGCACATTAGTCCTGCAATTATTGGCGCTGTCCTAATCATTGATTTTGGCCCTCTTATACGCTATACTTACCTCAAATACGAACTAGGTATTCAAACAATTTGCTCTGGTGTTTCTTTTTTGTAACAGCAACTCATCGATGCAAAATTGTATGCATTACTTGAAAGGACTGCTGCAGATAACGAGAAGCCTGTGTTAAAAAGAAGAAAGAAAAGCCTGTCAAAGTAGAGGTGAGCATGGCTGCATTCTTTGAATGCTTCTCAGGACTATATATAATTTTGTTGCAACTCTTTTGAAGCTCATAGTCTTGTTCCAAGTAAGATATCTTATTTTCTGCAAATAAGTTGTGATATTTGCTACATATTTTAATATGCAGGATGTCTGCATATAAAAATAATTTCCTTTGTTTTTTGCCCCAAGATTTCTTCAGAATATGGATTTGGAGCTGGCTGCCTGAGGTTAGTGATTTATTAAGTCTCTATGAGCTGTAACCTTTTTTGTTTTCAAAACAGGGAATCCATATGACTTGAGGAGATATCTCTGCAGCATATGTATCATGTAACACCTTTTAGGTAGTCGTCCTAATCAATAAATACCCACGGGTGACATATTCCATTAATATGTACTCATAACAATTAGTATTTGGTAATTTTAATGGACAAAATGATGATCTGTCAAATTTATGGATATCACATCATCCTTTTAATAAACCTTGAACTTACTTTAAAGTTACCAGCCCCTAGTGGAGTACTTCTCTACTCGTGTATTGTTCCCAACTTGGGAATACTACTGTTATAGTATATAATCTTAATATTCCTCCGTTCGAAACCCACTATCTATTTGGTAATTTCCTTATTTATCTCCTACCAGTAAACATTTTTATAGAATAGAATAATACTAGTACACAAGGTGGTCATTACAGTAATTTTATGTCCCTTGTAATCCTATCTATATTTTCTGTTTTTCTTCCGGTTATAAAATTTAAACAAAGTAGCCAAAAAATATAGGGAAGGAAAATAAGTAATAGCAATATCTTTTCTGAGTTGATCAAATACAACACAGTTTATATAAGCATATAATGGCCGACACACATTAATTATATAAGTATGTGTTACAATATACGCATAAAAATATAACATTCATAATGATATTCCCATTGTAAGTATAAAAGTATAATAACCTCCATAACATCCATATAAGTATGAAAGTATAACATCCATTATGTTAATTAAAACTTTTATTTGATAAGTATAAAAGCACAATCTAAAAACAAACATAAAACAAACAAACATACAATTACAAACAAACATACAATTACAAACAAACAAACATACAACTACAACAAACAAACATACAAATGCACAAACAAACAAACAAACAATCTAAAAGCATACAATCTAGAAAGAGGATTTAAACAAACATACAATTACATGAATTAAATATAATTGCATCCGAAGCACATAAAACTTGTAATAAAAACTTTTTATTACAACTCACAACATGGAGATTTGAAGATGGAGATAAAAGATAGGAGATTCAACATCTTGAAATTAGATCAATATTGATGCTTAAATTTTGATATCAAGAGACAGAAATTCATTTCAATTTTTTCTTCTTTGTGGAGTTAGTTTAATTATTATCTAGTTGTATTCTTTTACATATTTTTTAATTTAATTTTTGTAATGATTTCTTCTCTATTCTTTTTCTCTCTGTGTGTTTTGTGGATTTTTTTTATGATTGCTATTAATAATTTGTATTGTTTGTGGCTTACATTGAATATATGTTTTCTTTACATATGATTTCTGTCTAATTGGGTTTTTTCCTTGATTTCTTGTCTAATTGGGGTTTTTGTTTGTTTTGTCTGTCGCTTTGAGTATGAGTTTCACTCCCTCTTTTCTTTCCGAGTCCACTTGACTTTTTTATTTATTAATGTTGTTCTGTTTGGAAACACCATTATCAGAATCTCTCTCTCTAAAAAGGAAAAAAAATGATGTTGTACTAATCCTATATACATACATGTAATGTTTATATCAGGGTTTGGTGTCTACAGATCTTGATTCGCAGTGTAGATCTAGTGCTTTAGGGTTTCAACATTTGCTCACGAATGGGCAGGCAGGAGGCTGTTGATTGGATGGGAAAGGTAGTTACCATTCAGTCGTCTTTTTATAATGGGGTTTTCCCCTATTTTTCGATAATGTTCTTCGAGTTTAGAACTTTCGATGATTGATGCTTGGATTTAGATTCCATTTTTTTGAATGTTTTAATCATTTGATGAACTTGGGTATTATGTATTTGAAGTGAATTTGGATTCTGATTTCAGTTTATGATAGACCTTTTCTTGGGTAGTTTTTGGTGTTTGATGAACTGTGTTTTGATTTTCTTTAATTTTGGATTCCTTTTTTTATTGCAGTCGCACATTAAAATGAAATGGGTTTTGGTTGGATCTTTTACTGTCTGAAATTGTATTTCAGTTTCCCTTTCTTTGTTGAAAAAACAAACAAACAAAAAACAATTAGATTCTTCTAGTTATTGAAAATTACTCGATGCAATTTCTTGTTTGGACCTCCTGTGTGCATGTTTGTCTGTAAACTACTTGAACATATTCCTTTCTGCCTAAGTTATTCAATTTTATTTAGTTAAAATGTTAATTGTAGGTAATAGTTATATGCTCATTTTTAAATGACTCTTTATTGCAGAAGGGCAAAGCTTGGATGATGCAATTACTGGTTGTAGCTTGTTTATCTCTGCAGCCAAAATGGAGGAGACTGAAGTGCCTCTATGCTTAGATTTGCAGGTAGATCAATAGTTTTGTAAAATTATTGTTAATTGGAACTATTAAGTTCACTTTCATTACACATTTTAACTACATTTGGTTGTATATGCTTCATTTTGATTCACCATCTCATATTGAATGAGTTCTGATTTCATGTATCACATTTTAACTACATTTGGTTGTATATATAATTTTGTTGCGACTCTTTTGAAGCTCATAGTCTTGTTCCAAGTAAGATATCTTATTTTTTGCAAATAAGTTGTGATATTTACTACATATTTTAATATGCAGGATGTCTGCATATAAAAATAAATCCCTTTGTTTTTCCCCCAAGACTTCTTCAGAATTTGGAATTGGAGCTGGCTGAGGTTAGTGATTTATTTAAGTCTCTATGAGCTGTAACCTTTTTTGTTTTCAAAACAGGAATCCATATGACTTGAGGATCTCTGTAGCATATTTATCATGTAACACAATCAATAAATAATACCCACGGGTGACATATTCCATTAATATGTACTAACAATTAATTAGTATTTGGTAATTTTAATGGACAAAATGATGATCCGTTACCTTGAACTTACTTTAAAGTTACCAGCCCCTTGTAATCCTATATTTTCTGTTTCTTCCTGTTATAAAATTTAAACAAAGTAGCCAAAAAATATAGGGAAGGAAAATATTAGCAACCTGCTTATTCTAGTAACTTGGGCGGATCCAAAGATTGTTAAGGTAGCGATTAAACTTTTCTCACCCCCTCCCTCATGGGGCACATTAGTCCTGCAATTATTGGCGCTGTCCTAATCATTGATTTTGGCCCTCTTATACGCTATACTTACCTCAAATACGAACTAGGTATTCAAACAATTTGCTCTGGTGTTTCTTTTTTGTAACAGCAACTCATCGATGCAAAATTGTATGCATTACTTGAAAGGACTGCTGCAGATAACGAGAAGCCTGTGTTAAAAAGAAGAAAGAAAAGCCTGTCAAAGTAGAGGTGAGCATGGCTGCATTCTTTGAATGCTTCTCAGGACTATATATAATTTTGTTGCAACTCTTTTGAAGCTCATAGTCTTGTTCCAAGTAAGATATCTTATTTTCTGCAAATAAGTTGTGATATTTGCTACATATTTTAATATGCAGGATGTCTGCATATAAAAATAATTTCCTTTGTTTTTTGCCCCAAGATTTCTTCAGAATATGGATTTGGAGCTGGCTGCCTGAGGTTAGTGATTTATTAAGTCTCTATGAGCTGTAACCTTTTTTGTTTTCAAAACAGGGAATCCATATGACTTGAGGAGATATCTCTGCAGCATATGTATCATGTAACACCTTTTAGGTAGTCGTCCTAATCAATAAATACCCACGGGTGACATATTCCATTAATATGTACTCATAACAATTAGTATTTGGTAATTTTAATTGACAAAATGATGATCTGTCAAATTTATGGATATCACATCATCCTTTTAATAAACCTTGAACTTACTTTAAAGTTACCAGCCCCTAGTGGAGTACTTCTCTACTCGTGTATTGTTCCCAACTTGGGAATACTACTGTTATAGTATATAATCTTAATATTCCTCCGTTCGAAACCCACTATCTATTTGGTAATTTCCTTATTTATCTCCTACCAGTAAACATTTTTATAGAATAGAATAATACTAGTACACAAGGTGGTCATTACAGTAATTTTATGTCCCTTGTAATCCTATCTATATTTTCTGTTTTTCTTCCGGTTATAAAATTTAAACAAAGTAGCCAAAAAATATAGGGAAGGAAAATAAGTAATAGCAATATCTTTTCTGAGTTGATCAAATACAACACAGTTTATATAAGCATATAAAGGCCGACACACATTAATTATATAAGTATGTGTTACAATATACGCATAAAAATATAACATTCATAATGATATTCCCATTGTAAGTATAAAAGTATAATAACCTCCATAACATCCATATAAGTATGAAAGTATAACATCCATTATGTTAATTAAAACTTTTATTTGATAAGTATAAAAGCACAATCTAAAAACAAACATAAAACAAACAAACATACAATTACAAACAAACATACATACAACTACAACAAACAAACATACAAATGCACAAACAAACTTACAAACAAACAAACAATCTAAAAACATACAATCTAGAAAGAGGATTTAAACAAACATACAATTACATGAATTAAATATAATTGCATCCGAAGCACATAAAACTTGTAATAAAAACTTTTTATTTCAACTCACAACATGGAGATTTGAAGATGGAGATAAAAGATAGGAGATTCAACATCTTGAAATTAGATCAATATTGATGCTTAAATTTTGATATCAAGAGACAGAAATTCATTTAAATTTTTTCTTCTTTGTGGAGTTAGTTTAATTATTATCTAGTTGTATTCTTTTACATATTTTTTAATTTAATTTTTGTAATGATTTCTTCTCTATTCTTTTTCTCTCTGTGTGTTTTGTGGATTTTTTTTATGATTGCTATTAATAATTTGTATTGTTTGTGGCTTACATTGAATATATGTTTTCTTTACATATGATTTCTGTCTAATTGGGTTTTTTCCTTGATTTCTTGTCTAATTGGGGTTTTTGTTTGTTTTGTCTGTCGCTTTGAGTATGAGTTTCACTCTCTCTTTTCTTTCCGAGTCCACTTGACTTTTTTATTTATTAATGTTGTTCTGTTTGGAAACACCATTATCAGAATCTCTCTCTCTAAAAAGGAAAAAAAATGATGTTGTACTAATCCTATATACATACATGTAATGTTTATATCAGGGTTTGGTGTCTACAGATCTTGATTCGCAGTGTAGATCTAGTGCTTTAGGGTTTCAACATTTGCTCACGAATGGGCAGGCAGGAGGCTGTTGATTGGATGGGAAAGGTAGTTACCATTCAGTCGTCTTTTTATAATGGGGTTTTCCCCTATTTTTCGATAATGTTCTTCGAGTTTAGAACTTTCGATGATTGATGCTTGGATTTAGATTCCATTTTTTTGAATGTTTTAATCATTTGATGAACTTGGGTATTATGTATTTGAAGTGAATTTGGATTCTGATTTCAGTTTATGATAGACCTTTTCTTGGTTAGTTTTTGGTGTTTGATGAACTGTGTTTTGATTTTCTTTAATTTTGGATTCCTTTTTTTATTGCAGTCGCACATTAAAATGAAATGGGTTTTGGTTGGATCTTTTACTGTCTGAAATTGTATTTCAGTTTCCCTTTCTTTGTTGAAAAAACAAACAAACAAAAAACAAGTAGATTCTTCTAGTTATTGAAAATTACTCGATGCAATTTCTTGTTTGGTTTACAACAGGTTCATGACCATTTCAGTTTTGGACCTCCTGTGTGCATGTTTGTCTGTAAACTACTTGAACATATTCCTTTCTGCCTAAGTTATTCAATTTTATTTAGTTAAAATGTTAATTGTAGGTAATAGTTATATGCTCATTTTTAAATGACTCTTTATTGCAGAAGGGCAAAGCTTGGATGATGCAATTACTGGTTGTAGCTTGTTTATCTCTGCAGCCAAAATGGAGGAGACTGAAGTGCCTCTATGCTTAGATTTGCAGGTAGATCAATAGTTTTGTAAAATTATTGTTAATTGGAACTATTAAGTTCACTTTCATTACACATTTTAACTACATTTGGTTGTATATGCTTCATTTTGATTCACCATCTCATATTGAATGAGTTCTGATTTCATGTATCACATTTTAACTACATTTGGTTGTATATATAATTTTGTTGCGACTCTTTTGAAGCTCATAGTCTTGTTCCAAGTAAGATATCTTATTTTTTGCAAATAAGTTGTGATATTTACTACATATTTTAATATGCAGGATGTCTGCATATAAAAATAAATCCCTTTGTTTTTCCCCCAAGACTTCTTCAGAATTTGGAATTGGAGCTGGCTGAGGTTAGTGATTTATTTAAGTCTCTATGAGCTGTAACCTTTTTTGTTTTCAAAACAGGAATCCATATGACTTGAGGATCTCTGTAGCATATTTATCATGTAACACAATCAATAAATAATACCCACGGGTGACATATTCCATTAATATGTACTAACAATTAATTAGTATTTGGTAATTTTAATGGACAAAATGATGATCCGTTACCTTGAACTTACTTTAAAGTTACCAGCCCCTTGTAATCCTATATTTTCTGTTTCTTCCTGTTATAAAATTTAAACAAAGTAGCCAAAAAATATAGGGAAGGAAAATATTAGCAACCTGCTTATTCTAGTAACTTGGGCGGATCCAAAGATTGTTAAGGTAGCGATTAAACTTTTCTCACCCCCTCCCTCATGGGGCACATTAGTCCTGCAATTATTGGCGCTGTCCTAATCATTGATTTTGGCCCTCTTATACGCTATACTTACCTCAAATACGAACTAGGTATTCAAACAATTTGCTCTGGTGTTTCTTTTTTGTAACAGCAACTCATCGATGCAAAATTGTATGCATTACTTGAAAGGACTGCTGCAGATAACGAGAAGCCTGTGTTAAAAAGAAGAAAGAAAAGCCTGTCAAAGTAGAGGTGAGCATGGCTGCATTCTTTGAATGCTTCTCAGGACTATATATAATTTTGTTGCAACTCTTTTGAAGCTCATAGTCTTGTTCCAAGTAAGATATCTTATTTTCTGCAAATAAGTTGTGATATTTGCTACATATTTTAATATGCAGGATGTCTGCATATAAAAATAATTTCCTTTGTTTTTTGCCCCAAGATTTCTTCAGAATATGGATTTGGAGCTGGCTGCCTGAGGTTAGTGATTTATTAAGTCTCTATGAGCTGTAACCTTTTTTGTTTTCAAAACAGGGAATCCATATGACTTGAGGAGATATCTCTGCAGCATATGTATCATGTAACACCTTTTAGGTAGTCGTCCTAATCAATAAATACCCACGGGTGACATATTCCATTAATATGTACTCATAACAATTAGTATTTGGTAATTTTAATGGACAAAATGATGATCTGTCAAATTTATGGATATCACATCATCCTTTTAATAAACCTTGAACTTACTTTAAAGTTACCAGCCCCTAGTGGAGTACTTCTCTACTCGTGTATTGTTCCCAACTTGGGAATACTACTGTTATAGTATATAATCTTAATATTCCTCCGTTCGAAACCCACTATCTATTTGGTAATTTCCTTATTTATCTCCTACCAGTAAACATTTTTATAGAATAGAATAATACTAGTACACAAGGTGGTCATTACAGTAATTTTATGTCCCTTGTAATCCTATCTATATTTTCTGTTTTTCTTCCGGTTATAAAATTTAAACAAAGTAGCCAAAAAATATAGGGAAGGAAAATAAGTAATAGCAATATCTTTTCTGAGTTGATCAAATACAACACAGTTTATATAAGCATATAAAGGCCGACACACATTAATTATATAAGTATGTGTTACAATATACGCATAAAAATATAACATTCATAATGATATTCCCATTGTAAGTATAAAAGTATAATAACCTCCATAACATCCATATAAGTATGAAAGTATAACATCCATTATGTTAATTAAAACTTTTATTTGATAAGTATAAAAGCACAATCTAAAAACAAACATAAAACAAACAAACATACAATTACAAACAAACAAACATACAACTACAACAAACAAACATACAAATGCACAAACAAACTTACAAACAAACAAACAAACAATCTAAAAACATACAATCTAGAAAGAGGATTTAAACAAACATACAATTACATGAATTAAATATAATTGCATCCGAAGCACATAAAACTTGTAATAAAAACTTTTTATTTCAACTCACAACATGGAGATTTGAAGATGGAGATAAAAGATAGGAGATTCAACATCTTGAAATTAGATCAATATTGATGCTTAAATTTTGATATCAAGAGACAGAAATTCATTTCAATTTTTTCTTCTTTGTGGAGTTAGTTTAATTATTATCTAGTTGTATTCTTTTACATATTTTTTAATTTAATTTTTGTAATGATTTCTTCTCTATTCTTTTTCTCTCTGTGTGTTTTGTGGATTTTTTTTATGATTGCTATTAATAATTTGTATTGTTTGTGGCTTACATTGAATATATGTTTTCTTTACATATGATTTCTGTCTAATTGGGTTTTTTCCTTGATTTCTTGTCTAATTGGGGTTTTTGTTTGTTTTGTCTGTCGCTTTGAGTATGAGTTTCACTCCCTCTTTTCTTTCCGAGTCCACTTGACTTTTTTATTTATTAATGTTGTTCTGTTTGGAAACACCATTATCAGAATCTCTCTCTCTAAAAAGGAAAAAAAATGATGTTGTACTAATCCTATATACATACATGTAATGTTTATATCAGGGTTTGGTGTCTACAGATCTTGATTCGCAGTGTAGATCTAGTGCTTTAGGGTTTCAACATTTGCTCACGAATGGGCAGGCAGGAGGCTGTTGATTGGATGGGAAAGGTAGTTACCATTCAGTCGTCTTTTTATAATGGGGTTTTCCCCTATTTTTCGATAATGTTCTTCGAGTTTAGAACTTTCGATGATTGATGCTTGGATTTAGATTCCATTTTTTTGAATGTTTTAATCATTTGATGAACTTGGGTATTATGTATTTGAAGTGAATTTGGATTCTGATTTCAGTTTATGATAGACCTTTTCTTGGGTAGTTTTTGGTGTTTGATGAACTGTGTTTTGATTTTCTTTAATTTTGGATTCCTTTTTTTATTGCAGTCGCACATTAAAATGAAATGGGTTTTGGTTGGATCTTTTACTGTCTGAAATTGTATTTCAGTTTCCCTTTCTTTGTTGAAAAAACAAACAAACAAAAAACAATTAGATTCTTCTAGTTATTGAAAATTACTCGATGCAATTTCTTGTTTGGTTTACAACAGGTTCATGACCATTTCAGTTTTGGACCTCCTGTGTGCATGTTTGTCTGTAAACTACTTGAACATATTCCTTTCTGCCGAAGTTATTCAATTTTATTTAGTTAAAATGTTAATTGTAGGTAATAGTTATATGCTCATTTTTAAATGACTCTTTATTGCAGAAGGGCAAAGCTTGGATGATGCAATTACTGGTTGTAGCTTGTTTATCTCTGCAGCCAAAATAGAGGAGACTGAAGTGCCTCTATGCTTAGATTTGCAGGTAGATCAATAGTTTTGTAAAATTATTGTTAATTGGAACTATTAAGTTCACTTTCATTACACATTTTAACTACATTTGGTTGTATATGCTTCATTTTGATTCACCATCTCATATTGAATGAGTTCTGATTTCATGTATCACATTTTAACTACATTTGGTTGTATATATAATTTTGTTGCGACTCTTTTGAAGCTCATAGTCTTGTTCCAAGTAAGATATCTTATTTTTTGCAAATAAGTTGTGATATTTACTACATATTTTAATATGCAGGATGTCTGCATATAAAAATAAATCCCTTTGTTTTTCCCCCAAGACTTCTTCAGAATTTGGAATTGGAGCTGGCTGAGGTTAGTGATTTATTTAAGTCTCTATGAGCTGTAACCTTTTTTGTTTTCAAAACAGGAATCCATATGACTTGAGGATCTCTGTAGCATATTTATCATGTAACACAATCAATAAATAATACCCACGGGTGACATATTCCATTAATATGTACTAACAATTAATTAGTATTTGGTAATTTTAATGGACAAAATGATGATCCGTTACCTTGAACTTACTTTAAAGTTACCAGCCCCTTGTAATCCTATATTTTCTGTTTCTTCCTGTTATAAAATTTAAACAAAGTAGCCAAAAAATATAGGGAAGGAAAATATTAGCAACCTGCTTATTCTAGTAACTTGGGCGGATCCAAAGATTGTTAAGGTAGCGATTAAACTTTTCTCACCCCCTCCCTCATGGGGCACATTAGTCCTGCAATTATTGGCGCTGTCCTAATCATTGATTTTGGCCCTCTTATATGCTATACTTACCTCAAATACGAACTAGGTATTCAAACAATTTGCTCTGGTGTTTCTTTTTTGTAACAGCAACTCATCGATGCAAAATTGTATGAATTACTTGAAAGGACTGCTGCAGATAACGAGAAGCCTGTGTTAAAAAGAAGAAAGAAAAGCCTGTCAAAGTAGAGGATAGCATGGCTGCATTCTTTGAATGCTTCTCAGGACTATATATAATTTTGTTGCAACTCTTTTGAAGCTCATAGTCTTGTTCCAAGTAAGATATCTTATTTTCTGCAAATAAGTTGTGATATTTGCTACATATTTTAATATGCAGGATGTCTGCATATAAAAATAATTTCCTTTGTTTTTTGCCCCAAGATTTCTTCAGAATATGGATTTGGAGCTGGCTGCCTGAGGTTAGTGATTTATTAAGTCTCTATGAGCTGTAACCTTTTTTGTTTTCAAAACAGGGAATCCATATGACTTGAGGAGATATCTCTGCAGCATATGTATCATGTAACACCTTTTAGGTAGTCGTCCTAATCAATAAATACCCACGGGTGACATATTCCATTAATATGTACTCATAACAATTAGTATTTGGTAATTTTAATGACAAAATGATGATCTGTCAAATTTATGGATATCAATCATCCTTTTAATAAACCTTGAACTTACTTTAAAGTTACCAGCCCCTAGTGGAGTACTTCTCTACTCGTGTATTGTTCCCAACTTGGGAATACTACTGTTATAGTATATAATCTTAATATTCCTCCGTTCGAAACCCACTAATCTATTTGGTAATTTCCTTATTTATCTCCTACCAGTAAACATTTTTATAGAATAGAATAATACTAGTACACAAGGTGGTCATTACAGTATTTTATGTCCCTTGTAATCCTATCTATATTTTCTGTTTTTCTTCCGGTTATAAAATTTAAACAAAGTAGCCAAAAAATATAGGGAAGGAAAATAAGTAATAGCAATATCTTTTCTGAGTTGATCAAATACAACACAGTTTTATATAAGCATATAAAGGCCGACACACATTAATATATAAGTATGTAGTTACAATATACGCATAAAAATATAACATTCATAATGATATTCCCATTGTAAGTATAAAAGTATAATAACCTCCATAACATCCATATAAGTATGAAAGTATAACATCCATTATGTTAATTAAAACTTTTATTTGATAAGTATAAAAGCACAATCTAAAAACAAACATAAAACAAACAAACATACAATTACAAACAAACATACATACAACTACAACAACAAACATACAAATGCACAAACAAACTTACAACAAACAAACAAACAATCTAAAAACATACAATCTAGAAAGAGGATTTAAACAAACATACAATTACATGAATTAAATATAATTGCATCCGAAGCACATAAAACTTGTAATAAAAACTTTTTATTTCAACTCACAACATGGAGATTTGAAGATGGAGATAAAAGATAGGAGATTCAACATCTTGAAATTAGATCAATATTGATGCTTAAATTTGATATCAAGAGACAGAAATTCATTTAAATTTTTTTCTTCTTTGTGGAGTTAGTTTAATTATTATCTAGTTGTATTCTTTTACATATTTTTTAATTTAATTTTGTAATGATTTCTTCTCTATTCTTTTTCTCTCTGTGTGTTTTGTGGATTTTTTTTTATGATTGCTATTAATAATTTGTATTGTTTGTGGCTTACATTGAATATATGTTTTCTTTACATATGATTTCTGTCTAATTGGGTTTTTCCTTGATTTCTTGTCTAATTGGGGTTTTTGTTTGTTTTGTCTGTCGCTTTGAGTATGAGTTTCACTCCCTCTTTTCTTTCCGAGTCCACTTGACTTTTTTATTTATTAATGTTGTTCTGTTTGTAAACACCCATTATCAGAATCTCTCTCTCTAAAAAGGAAAAAAAAATGATGTTGTACTAATCCTATATACATACATGTAATGTTTATATCAGGGTTTGGTGTCTACAGATCTTGATTCGCAGTGTAGATCTAGTGCTTTAGGGTTTTCAACATTTGCTCACGAATGGGCAGGCAGGAGGCTGTTGATTGGATGGGAAAGGTAGTTACCATTCAGTCGTCTTTTTATAATGGGGTTTTCCCCTATTTTTCGATAATGTTCTTCGAGTTTAGAACTTTCGATGATTGATGCTTGGATTTAGATTCCATTTTTTTGAATGTTTTAATCATTTGATGAACTTGGGTATTATGTATTTGAAGTGAATTGGATTCTGATTTCAGTTTATGATAGACCTTTTCTTGGGTAGTTTTTGGTGTTTGATGAACTGTGTTTTGATTTCTTTAATTTTGGATTCCTTTTTTTATTGCAGTCGCACATTAAAATGAAATGGTTTTGGTTGGATCTTTTACTGTCTGAAATTGTATTTCAGTTTCCCTTTCTTTGTTGAAAAAACAAACAACAAAAAACAATTAGATTCTTCTAGTTATTGAAAATTACTCGATGCAATTTCTTGTTTGGTTTACAACAGGTTCATGACCATTTCAGTTTTGGACCTCCTGTGTGCATGTTTGTCTGTAAACCTACTTGAACATATTCCTTTCTGCCGAAGTTATTCAATTTTATTAGTTAAAATGTTAATTGTAGGTAATAGTTATATGCTCATTTTTAAATGACTCTTTATTGCAGAAGGGCAAAGCTTGGATGATGCAATTACTGGTTGTAGCTTGTTTATCTCTGCAGCCAAAATAGAGGAGACTGAAGTGCCTCTATGCTTAGATTTGCAGGTAGATCAATAGTTTTGTAAAATTATTGTTAATTGGAACTATTAAGTTCACTTTCATTACACATTTTAACTACATTGGTTGTATATGCTTCATTTTGATTCACCATCTATATTGAATGAGTTCTGATTTCATGTATCACATTTTAACTACATTTGGTTGTATATATAATTTTGTTGCGACTCTTTTGAAGCTCATAGTCTTGTTCCAAGTAAGATATCTTATTTTTTGCAAATAAGTTGTGATATTTACTACATATTTTAATATGCAGGATGTTGCATATAAAATAAATCCCTTTGTTTTTCCCCCAAGACTTCTTCAGAATTTGGAATTGGAGCTGGCTGAGGTTAGTGATTTATTTAAGTCTCTATGAGCTGTAACCTTTTTTGTTTTCAAAACAGGAATCCATATGACTTGAGGATCTCGTGTAGCATATTTATCATGTAACACAATCAATAAATATACCCACGGGTGACATATTCCATTAATATGTACTAACAATTAATTAGTATTTGGTAATTTTAATGGACAAAATGATGATCCGTTACCTTGAACTTACTTTAAAGTTACCAGCCCCTTGTAATCCTCTATTTTCTGTTTTCTTCTGTTATAAATTTAAACCAAGTAGCCAAAAAATATAGGGAAGGAAAATATTAGCAACCTGCTTATTCTAGTAACTTGGGCGGATCCAAAGATTGTTAAGGTTAGCGATATTAAACTTTTCTCTACCCCCTCCCTCATGGGGCACCATTAGTCCTGCAATTATTGGCGCTGTCCCTAATCATTGATTTTGGCCCTCTTATACGCTATACTTACCTCAAATACGAACTAGGTATTCAAACAATTTGCTCTGGTGTTTCTTTTTTGTAACAGCAACTCATCGATGCAAAATTGGCTGCATTCTTTGAATGCTTCTCAGGATTATATATAATTTTGTTGCAACTCTTTTGAAGCTCATAGTCTTGTTCCAAGTAAGATATCTTATTTTCTGCAAATAAGTTGTGATATTTGCTACTATTTTAATATGCAGGATGTCTGCATATAAAAATAATTTCCTTTGTTTTTGTGCCCCAAGATTTCTTCAGAATATGGATTTGGAGCTGGCTGCCTGAGGTTAGTGATTTATTAAGTCTCTATGAGCTGTAACCTTTTTGT